>BTHU01000004.1:134549637-134714637 GCA_036184795.1 Tokudaia tokunoshimensis | reverse complement strand
TAACAATAAAAACGAAAGCTGTCAAAGAGTTCCTAATATGGAGAAATGCTTGTGCTAAGCATAAATAAATAAATAAAATAAATAAATAAATAATTGCATGAATCAACTGTGTAAAATGTGGCTAGGAATAAGAATGGAAAGAAACAAAACACAACCAAGGAGATGTATTGGTCTGCTTTTATTGATATAACAAAATGCCTAAGGCAAGCTAACTTTACAAAGAAAAGAGGTTTATCAGCTCCTAATTTTGGAGGGCACAGTGCTGGATCCAATGAGGATCTCATGGCAGTGCTATCTCAAGGACTGGAGTACATGTGACAGGAATCTTCCAACAGACCGGAACCCCATATTCTCTTCCACAACTACACCCCAAATTGTCTTCAAAAGGACCTCCCACTAATGCCCATCTCTTTAAGGTTCCAAGTTATTACCACAGTGCAAGCCATTCATCCAACTTTAAACTTTTTGGGGAATGCATTTAAACCATATCCAACCCATATCTGTGAGGTTATATGTAGCTAAGTCTTCTTAATATTCCTCCAAATTTCTATAGTAAATGTGTTCTATTTATCACTAAAGTGGAGATTTAAAAAATAACTTTTGAATGGGGATTCTTCAGTCAACACCTTCTCCAATAAATAATATCAAATTGACATAAAGCACTGAGCCTATTTTTTCTCTGGGTGGGCCCAGGTCACCTCAAGGTAATCTCATATGCTGCTCAGCTTTCCTGATGTTCTTTATTTATAAATAGTGTAATAATAACAGCAACAGGCCCCTTATGTCACAGTTACTGTGGATTTTGTTGTGTCAGTGGGAGTGAAGGATGGGTATTCATCAGGCAGGGACCAAAGCAGGGGTGTCTATAGAACTGGTTTGTTCCAGGTCAGGGCTGAAGGCATCCCTACATACCAATGGCAGCCCAGGGCTCCTGGTGCTATTCAAGTCTCGTTGGTTAATGAAGAGGAAAAGAGGATGTACCATAGGGCACACTGTAGGCATCTTGGGGCCCAGTGTGCTCAATTCGTTACTCTTCATATATGGACTTTCTTACCCACAACTTAGAGAAGCATGTTTTCATAGCTGTTGTGGGTACAAGACTAGAAATCATTGTCCTGGGTCACAAAGCACTCAGTGATAAAACTAGCATTGGAGTCTCTATTGGTCTTACTCTGGAGATGCCAAAGAGGATTACCACTATTGGACAAGAGTGTGAGTTCTGGGCCTTGAATTGAGAGAGCAAACAAATCTGCTGGGTTTGTTCATCTAGAGCAGCAGTTCCAACCTGTGGGTCGTGACCCCCAGAGGCCTCCAGCGACCATTTCACAGGGGTCACCTAAGGCCATTAGAACATACAGATAGTTACCTTATGATTCATAACAGTAGCAAAATACTAGTTATGAAGTAGCGACAACAATAATTTTATGGTTGGGGAGTAACCATAGAATGAAGAACTGTTCTAAAGGGTCATAGTGTTAGGAAGGTCGAGAACCACTGCTCTGGAGGGAGGGACCTATGGAGCTTTTTATTGAAGCACAATGATTTCCCAGAATGCTAAGGGAGACAGAACCCTTGCCAATGAAATTGCCGTATAGTGCTCTCTTTAAATTGTACCCTTATAGAAAGAACCCTTGGGTTTATTCAGCTTTTACCACAAGGCCTTTGTACCTACATTTTAAAGGGGAAAGGCAAGCAAAACAATTTGCTTAAAGTAGTCCTAAAACTGCCCAGTCAGAGATTGACTTGGCGTTGTTGATGTCTGTGGTCTTCAACACTCCTCTACCATCCTGAGGTTTTAAGCCAAAAATCCCTATCCCAAAAGTTGTTATTCAACTTTTGGTATATATTCCCAGACAGGACACTGACACCAAGACCTCTCACTGCTCAATCCCAGTGATGATAAAAGATGCCTCGGAGATATCGAAATAGGCAGACGAAAGTGTGTATCTTTGAACTCGTGAAGCCTAGGAACTACCTTATAGAAGGCATAGGAGACTAAATAGTCATCATTGAACGGAGTGTAGATGGTCAGGCTGGATCCATAGGTCTCACCACCACCACCACCACCACCACCATTGCTGTTCAGGCCCATTCTTCAGGATGTATAGCATCCATCTGTGACTCTGTGAGATCTGTCTTCAGATTTCGAGTCAATGCGCATTGCTGATGAGCGGCTGTGCCCTGGATTAAAGTCTGCCCCACTCTTCTCTGCCCTCCTCTCTTGCTTTGTGTCCTGAAGCTTCATCCCTCCCCTCCCCCTGCCACTCCCTTCTTTACCTATCTCCTTTCTCTTCCTGTTTCTCTGCCTCTCCTTTGTATCCCCTCCCCCGACTTTTCTGCAAACAAATGACCTCCTCTCTCCTGCTCTCCTGTAAGTTTAGAGAGAACGGAAGTGTCTTTTTTCAAAAGCGTGTTCTGTCTGAGGCTCCTGAAGAACTCAGAGAGGCCGGCTCCTTTGCACTCCCCTCTCTGTTTAAAGACATGCTCATTGGGTTAATGATTAGCTGGATTGGCCCTGAGTGATCCACTCCACAGCAGAGGTAGTGGGGGCTGTGGTCTCCCCAGAGGGCCCGTGGCGGAGCTGAGTGCTATAGGAAGGCTGGCTCAGGGCTGAAACGACATCATTTTTGCTATCTGTGATATATATATTTTTAACTTCGCAAATTTTATGACGAGTCTTAATAACACCAAAGTCTTTTATGACGAGTCTTTAATAACACCAAAGTGTTTGACCGTGTGCATTAAGAAGTCTCCAAGCTTGCTAGCGCCTTTGGCTTAAAGTATATTTTAACTGCCTGAAATGAAAGGAACAGACAAAAAAAAAAAAAAAAAAAAAAAAAAAAAAAGAAAGGAACTGTGGTATCAATCCTCATAAATTATGGGCTGTAACTGACATACCTGGGCAGAGGAACGGTGGGGTCCCTTTTATCACAGGGTCTGAGCAGGGAGATCAGCAACCTCGACTGTCTGAATTAACGTGCAAAAAAAAAAAAAAAAAACAAAAAAAAGATACTCAGGGCACCAGGACCAGTTCAAAGATCTGTTTTGTACTCTGTGCTATTCTGGGTTCTTTCCCTACAATACTGCATTTGATCTACACAGGGAAGTGTTATAATCACATTTTGCAGATTCGGAAACAAAATTTAATTTTTTTTTTAAACTGGTGAATATCAGGAGCCATTCTCTGACTCCTGATAAGGCGTTCTGATGCTAAAGCTTCCAGGGACTGGGTGCTGAGTTCAGAAAGACACCCATTTGGGGACTGGTGAATGGAGAAGGAGGAGAAGGAGGAGGAGGAAGAGGAGGAGGAGGAGGAGGAGGAGGAGGAGGAGGAGGAGGAGGAGGAGGAGGGAACAGGTGCAGAGGCCAAGGGAACAGGGGCCTTTGGAAGGAAGCATCTTCCTCTTTCCCACTGGGTTGCCGCCCATTTGAGGCAGCATCATGCTGGAAACAGAATCGGGACAGAAAAAGCCACTTGAAATGAACGTCGCCCAGACAGGCCGCCATAGTGGCGTGATTGATACCGGAGCACGTAGGTGTAATGAAACTGATGCTGGCTTCTCTGCACCTGTGATTTATTGAGGACAAATTTAAGATGAGAAAGGGCCCCATACCAGGAGCTGCATCTTCCCCTTCAAGGGAGGGTGGTCATCCATCACAAGCCATTGCAAGGGCCCATTGCAAGCGGTTCATCAGATGAGCCAATAGGCTCTTTGTTGGGGTTCCTAACAAGTGTTGGATCAGCAAAAGTCTATTTATGCTGGTGGACCTTTCAGGACCAATTTGTAGTGGGTCACTGATTCTGCTGGGGTATTATCTTCTTTACTGCTCGGGCCAGTTGGGCAACGCGGCAAAGATTAATGGTTTTGGCTGCCGGCTTGCTGCCGCAATCTACTGCTTCTGGACCAAAGATTAAGTTTTTTTGTGTTTTACCAGAAAAGGCCCACCTTGTGTACGAGATGGGCTTTGATTTACTGACTTGTGATGGAGAAAAAGAGTCATGGAAATGTACTTGGTGATGCCGGGGACTTGGCAGATGGCTGTTAGGCCTGGTATCTGCTTCTCTGCATCCTGGACAGGGACCTGGCTGGAGGCTTCTGGTGTGAATCTGGTGAGCCCTAGGGTCTGCAGAATCAATGGCTGCCCCACCATGCTCACAGAATGTCAGGGCTCTGTCTGACACTCAGCAGCTGTCTGGGTTCAGGAAAGCAGGCAGTACCTCAAACTTGAATATTTATCCAAAAAACAGTTATCAAATGAAATAGAGATAGACTTTTCCTATTAGTTGGAATCACATATATTCTTTTTTAATATATTTTGGAGGAAAAAAATCAAAAAAATAAATAAGAATACCCATAAGTCAACCACACAGAAATATGACCACTAACATTTGGCTTGCATTTTTATCTAGAATCTTTGCATGCTCTCATACATGATTAAACAAATACTGGATTTATGTGGGTTTTAAAAGTATGATTTTTTTTAGCCTGCACTTGACAATGAATATTACCTCTTACATTTTTCCCTGCCTTCTCATTTCTCCTTTTCAAGTTGGATTTGCCGTAACATCTCCGGTGCCAAAGGTCTGCCCCGTTCTTCAGCAGACATTCCCTGACTGTTTCTCAGCCAGACTGCTGGGACCACAGAGCTGAGTCAGGCACGTTGCTCCTGAAGCCAAGGGCCCAGCATCTTCTCGGGGACAAACATGAGCTGTGGATTGCTGGCTCACATGCATCTCTCACAGGGGCCCAGAATGCTTTGCATGGTTTGGAGACTGGAGGCTTGTCACTTCTGACCTTTGATAAGCGGCTATAGACACCTATAGGTGTCTGGTAGGCTTCCAGACAAGGAAGAAAACGTTTGGTTCTGAGGGGAAAGAGGCTGCTGTTGGATAAGCCAGCATGATTACTTACTTGCACCTTCCTCCCTCCCTCCCTCCCTTCTTTCTTTCTTTCTTTCTTTCTTTCTTTCTTTCTTTCTTTCTTTCTTTCTTTTTCTTTCTCTTTCTTTTCTTTCTTTCTTTCTTTTTCTTTCTCTTTCTTTTCTTTTCTTTTCTTTCTTTCTTTTTCTTTCTCTTTCTTTTCTTTCTTTCTTTCTTTTTCTTTCTCTTTCGTTTCTTTCTTTCTTTCTTTCTTTCTTTCTTTCTTTCTTTCTTTCTTTCTTTCTTTCTTTCTTTCTTTCTTTCTTGTGAATTGGGATTTAGAAGCTACTACTCTCTTCTCTGTACAGAAACATCAGCATTCCAATCTTGGTACACTGGAGAAAAAGCCCCAAGGAACTGACCATACCAGGCAGCTGCAGAAAATTCCAGGCAGCTGTAGAAAATTCCAGGGAGCCATTCACACCCAGCACAGAAGCACGCAGCCTTGGGACACAAACAGATATGAGATTGATTCTCCTAGCTGTTGGCCTTGAGTGAGCCTTCTTTTTAAAGCCTTCAATTCCCTCATCTAAAAAAAGGGGGGGTTATAGTCCCAACCCATTTGCCACACGCCCATTTACCAAGAATGGAGATGATGTGGAGGCACATTCAGCTCATGTCAGCCTTGTCCATTTTCCGGATGCTAGGATGACTAGGATAGATGGGTGGGCTCTAATACTTGCAACAAACATGCCTGACTTGTGCAGGGTCTTTTTCCTAAGGAGCCTTTGTCTCAGGGCCGTAAATCACTGGTCAAGTGGACCTGCAGTTGGCTAGGATGTCTTGACTTGACTGGAGCTGGCTGCAAAACAATACATGAAGAAAGCCTGAACCTGCTTTTGACAGATTTTAAAATCCTAACGAGGAATTCCATACTTGGTAGTTCCAACAGCCCACTTTGCCATAGACTTTTCTTTGCCCCACTGAGTGGACTTTATCTGTACCCTGGCTCCCAGTGAAAACTCCTGAAGGACGTGAGCATTTTCTCAAGACAACATGAGCTCACATCTTTCCAGTTCTTGTCTTGATGGACTGTAGGAACACCTATTAGCTAAACACCCCTGGCCCTGCCTCTGTGTCTGTGTGGCCTGGTGTTTATGGAAGAAGGCATTCTCTAGTGATTCTCAGCCTCAGATGCTCCTTAATTGGCTTGTCCTTTCTGCCCTTCCCATCCCTTTGTGCCCCAGGATATTTGTTCTTACTGTTCCTTTTGTCTCAGTGTACTTCCTGGGCTCCCCACCTAGCCATGTCTGTCTTAAGCTCCAAGAGAAAGTGTCCATGGGCATCCCTCAGGTCAGACCAAATCACCCCCTTCATGGAAAGTGCCAACACGGCTCATACCTGTCCTTACTCAGCTTTGTCATGCTTGGTAGACGTTTGGTTTCACAATGGTAGATTCAACAAGATGCGGCTTTCCCTTCTACCTCAGCAGTACCACAGTGCTAGGATGACCCGTTCGGCATTTCACACAGCGTACACTTCCAACAAGCAGGTGTGTTGACTGAACCAGTTCATGGGTGGGTAGATAAATTGAGGATTGATGAGTGAGGGAATGTGTAGTTGAGTTTCTGGGCTGTTTGCAAATGTTCGCTTTCCTTTGGGGTCTGAGAATAGGTAAGGCATGTGCTGCTCCCTGAATGGTCAAGGGCCTGAGAGGTTTTCCAGTCTTCTCTATCTCAAGGGGACAAACCATGGTCACTCCTGAGGACTCTGAACCCTGAATCTGTAGCTCCTCCTACCTCTGTGTAGCTCCTTCACCCTCTGCCTGTTTCCCCTCCCCTCGGAATATTGGAAACAAATCCTAGGTACTGGTTCATTTTATACCTAATATTTTATACCTAAATATTTCAGAAGCTATAACTAACAGGTCATGACTTAAAATTTCTTCTAGCCCGATCATACAGAATATCAACATCACATTTAGCAAAAGTAAAAAATAAAACAAGGTTCTTTTTCCATATCCAACACTTGCTTGATGTCCAATAAATATTCCAAACTTTCTTGAAAAATATATTTTTGCCTCTTGTGTTTGGGCCATGCCACCAGCAGTTGCATTTAATGGATATGAGTTTTAAGCTTCTTTCTAATAGTCCATATTGAGAATAAGAGGAATGTCCTGTACTTCTCTTTTTTAAAAACACGCTGTGAGTTTCTGCTGGAACTTCTGCTTATCTCTGGGTGGCTCTGGGTCTTGAGACCCTCTCCCCGTGGATGTGGCCGATGGTCCCCTCCTGGTGCTGTCCCATGGGCTCCTCTATTCCCTCTGCTTCCCAGAAGCTGGGAGCTAGGGTGCTGTCATATTCGATCTTTGGCTGGAAGCCCTAGTAGATGGTGTTTCGTTCTCCTTGTTGAATCACATCCTAAAGTCTGGTTGTCTCTCTTTTAACGATGTTAGGATCGATGTGTGGTTCACCCTGCCCTTAATTAACTCCTACTCCTGTCTCTGTTTCCATTGCTATATGAACTTGTTTTGCAAAACAAGTCAGTTGAGAACATCGATCATATTGAACAGAAGTGGGGATGGGCAGGGGCTGGTGGCAAATGCACCACGGGCTTTGAGTAGCAGGCCAAGGTGAGAGGTTTCATCTCTCTGCCTCTCAGTATCCGGGAGTGTTACCATGACGGCACTAAGAAGTTGCAAATAGGGACACAGTTGCTTGACACACAGTCAGTGGACAGTGTGCAGTCACTCAATGGTCTGGTAAGGCCACCGCTGTTGGTTCCGATTCGAAGGAAGAGAAGACACAGGCAGAGTAGACAACTTGCTCAAAGGCCACCCAGCTAGTAAAGGCAGACTTGCGATTTGAACTCTGGCATCAGGCTCAGAGCCTGTGTTTTTAGGTAGAGTGCTGCACAACCCTTGGGCTGTCAAAGGAGGAACCTCCTGCCCTTATCCAAGCCAGGTGCTTGTTAAGCCATTGCTAGGAACCTTGTTACCTGGTAGTTTAAAGATGTACACAGGGTGGTGTAAGTCCGCCCCCAGTGGCCAGAGCAGGTACTGCACTCTTTTCCCACCTTTCCTAGTCACGCTTTCTCCCTTCACTATTGGTAGAACAGTTGATAAGCCTGGGCTTGGGAGGTGGGGCTGGAGAACATAAGTTCAGTCTTCATTTAGGTGGGATTTTACGAACCCAGAAAAAGAAACAGAATCCCAGAGAAGTTAAGTGACTTGCCGAAGATCAGATAGTAAATGTCCCACTGAGTTAGAGTCTGGGATTAGAACCCCAGATTCTCCCCAGTTTGGGGCACTTTTGTCTGGACTTCTCTGTCCTTCTAGGCTCCTATCCCTACTGGGTTAGATTGGTTCTGACCAGATTTCTTACGGGTTGGAGGGATGGAGCGGGGCGGGGCTGAGGGGATGGGGGTGGGGGTGGGGCTGGGCAGCTATGCCAGCCAGAGTCACTTCAATAATTTAGTGCCTGCTTGGCCCGTCAGGCAATTCCTTTCTTGTCACCAATATAAGTGTCACAGCTTGCTAATCTCACCTCTCAGGGTCTCAAACTTGAGGCGACGTCCCATAAAATGTGCAGAGCCTGTCTGGGATCCCAGTTCTTGTGACTCCAGCATGTGGCTTTGGTTATCAAAGCCCGAGTGTCTCCTCTTACTACAGCCCCATCTTTCAGAGGAGATAAAGGCATCTCAGAGAGGGATAGCAAGTTAGAAACTCACACTGCCTCAGTAGCAGGGCGGGACGATGCAAAGGTGCCAGGCCTCCCATAGGGGCCACACCCACATCCAACACCAAGGGTTAGCAGGGTAGCTGGGGTGGAAGCCAGGGGAGTTGCCCACCTAGGAAACAACCTATAGTCCATGGTCCAGTTTGTCTGATGACAAAAGACAAGATAATGATTGGAGGTGGCTTTGGGTTCCCTGGGCAGCCTCTGGCGCCAATGCCTGGGGGGCTGTGTTGGCGGCCTTGCACCCGGGGCATTCACTAATGGACTGTGGCTGATCCCAGGTCTGATTGGCAGCTGGCCCTGAAGTCCTCAGGGAGATCCTGGAAACTGTGGTCTCCAATCTGGAGACACTGTCCCTTCTGGGAGGCCCCCGTGGGGGATGGGGTGGGGTATTCAATTTAGTCCCAGAAAGGAGTGCTTCTGAGCCCCTAGGTGAGACAGAGGGGGCACGAATTGAGTCTCCCGGTCCCCCAAGTGCTCAGATGGAATGCAAATGGAGCTTCCAAACAGCAAAATGCAGCAAGCTGTCAAGATGCCAGCCGTTAACCCTCCCCCTACTGCCTCCCTGCCCTGCTCCCCTGCACTGACTGGTACAATGCCCCCTTCCATGCCAGGGTGTGGTGGGGCCAGTGTCAGTGCTCAAATGTATTTCCAGCTAATACCTTGGGATATGGTGACTCCAAAGAGAAACTGGAACCACCTCCCTCAGTACAGAGGGGAAGAATGAACTCTTCTGGAGGAGTCTAAGAACTAAAGGCTTTCATATATCTGAGAAAGATATTCCAGGCCTGGGGGAACATCCCAAACAAAGCTACAGAGGAACAAATACACGGGCAGGGAGAAGCCGGGAAATGAGGAAGGAGGGAAGACCATGAAAGCGATGCAGAAGTTCCAGCCATCGCCTGGTTCTAGCCTCACCCTGGCAACAAGGGCCCATTGAAGGTTTTGGAGAAAGGGCTGAAAAGGAGCCTGAGGTCTGCCCAGGGTCACGGCTGACTCTTAAGCATGCAAGGCAAGGGGAAAGAAAACTGAGAAGCCCACACGGCTGACCTTGTTCTAGGACATTCAGTAGGCAGTTGCTCGCAGAGCCCAAATTTTACTCCTATACTAAAAGAGTGAGAAAAAGGCGCGTTGGGAAACTGCTGTAAATCCCGTGCAAATCACCATGGTAACCTGATTAGCAGCTAAATTAAGTTCATGATTAAGAAGAAATAAATAAAAATAACTCTCCTCCTTAGCTGGGGCTACCCACTGGGCCACTGGCAGCCGAGCAGCTGCTGAGGCCTGAGCTGGCTTCCTGCAGGAAAGTTGGGGTGGAGGCTCTAACTTGCCCAGCTGACTGCTGGGAAGAGAGGGGTCAGCCTTAGCATTACCTGGGGGCCATGAGGCCCCTGGTGGTCAGGCCTTGGACTGCAGGCTGTACCACCCCAGGCCAGGACTATGCTTTTCACAGCAAGGGTCCCTTGCCTTCCAAAGGTGTTGTTTTGTTGTTCTGGACCAGCCTTTCCTCTGTGAGCACCCACACTCTGGATCTAGACTAAGTTTTGTTTCCAGAAAGGCTGAATTCGGCATTTGACAGAGGTAACAGGATTTTGGTACCCTGTATGTAAAGGGGGCTAAGGAAACACAGGCAAACCAGGGAGGACTTCCTGGAGGAGGGGGTGCTTATGAAAAATGACAGACACGCAGATGTTGGACAGTGTTTACTTCTTGTGAACATTCTGGGTTTCTTGCTTGGAGCAGACTAGCAGGCCAGCCTGGAGATAGGTAGACATAGACCCAAAGGAGACCAGAGGAGCTTTCATTGGAGAATAAGTAATAAGGGAGGTGGGTGCACAGAGGGAAAGGAGCAGCTCAGATTCTCTTTCTGTACCTTTTCCTGGCCAAGGTAATTTAGAGCAATGGTTAGAGTCAAGAGGGCTTTGAACCTGTGCCGTATCATTTGGTAGTGGTGACCCCTCAGTGGGTGAGTCAGTTGATGTGAACTTTAGCTCCTCATCTATGGAGTGGAGGTAACCATGATAACGATGAGTATGTAGGTGGTTATTGAAAAGGATCGAGTGAGATAAGAAATTCCAAATGCATCTCAGCCTTTATGCAGTCAACCCCCCCCCCCAGTGAAATGCTCACTGATGTTAAGATAACGACTTGGGAGGCTGGAGGATGGACTGGGCAGGAAGGGTTTTGCTGAGGTCTCCTTCCAGAGCAATGGCTGGATAGACCCTGCCCCGGCACTCCTGTGTCTGTGTTTGACCCTTGACTCTACTTCTGGTTGCTTTCAGGCCATAGTTCAGCCTCGGTGCTGGAGCTGGCCTCGTCCAATAGGGACCTGCAATAGTCCCAGGAGATTGCTGTAACTCCTCAGGCTCAAGCTGCAGCCTCAACTTCTCCCTTGCCAACCCCTCTCCTTGCTCTTTTTACCGATGTCTGTAGCCTCCCTATCCAACCGGCTCCCCGCTCCTCTCTCCTTCCCAGTGATCGACCCGCCCCAGTAAATCTTTTGCTTGCTTCTTAGAAGACCTAAGTCGACACAGACAGGTCCCAGAGGGAGAATCCTGCAAAGCACTGGAAGAGGAAGAAATGAAACCCAGAAGTAAGTAGCCATAAGGGGACTGATGAGCCGGGGACAGGACATGCTGGTCTTTTCCTTGTGTCCTGTCCTCAAATGTGGGTCTCTGTGTGTTCCAGCATGCACTCACATCCCAGCTTCCCCCGCCCCGAACATGCATCAGCTGCTGCTTTTTAAACGTTCTTCTTTCTGCACTAGCAGAGTGTTAATTCCTAAAGGAGGAACAAGAAGTCTTTTCTTCAGTCTTAAGCCTAATCTCACGGAAGTCCTCGGGTCCAGTAGAAGTTCGGTTAAAGTCATACAAAAATGAGTGCTGTTGGGACCCACATCCATTTTGTTTTCTGGTGTTTTGAGTTGCCTCCATGCTAGTTCAGTTGAGCTGCCACAGAGACATCGGTGACCACCTTCCCAGTCACACAGTGGGTGGTGGCAGTCACCCTTCAGACTCTTTGGCTTTTGCACAGCTCTCTGTGTGGTGTCTGGAGGCTGACTGGAGGGAGTCTGTTCTGCAGGGGTCCTCAGGGTGCTGGTCTCTCCCCCCACATCTCCTGTTCTCAGCTCCATCTTTTCCTTCCCCCCTTTCGCTTCCCCTCCTGCTTGTCAAGATCAGGGAAGCTGAAAACCCAACCCTTACATCAAAAGAGCTTGAAAAATACTTGGAGCAAAATCTGCTAACTGTGCATCCTCGCTCTGTGCCGGGACTGATATTAAATCAGGAAATGGCACTGAACAGCCGCTCCAAACACAGAAACAAGGGTTGTCAACACAGAAACCAAAAGCAATCTCTAACAGGCAGAGGTGAAAGGACCTGGCACAAGGCCTGGATGGGGGCTGAGACCCAGGATGTGGGGCGGTTCTAGACTGGCTTTGAGCTGACCAGCATTTAGAAGACAAGCAGCTCCCCAGTTCTAGCACGGAGAGATGGGAGAGAACGAAGCATGCTGTCTAAATACTGCGGAGGCCCTTCTTTGTTTTTCCATAGATGTCTATTAAACACCTACTGTATGCCTCACAGACAATGATAAAGATGCCTGCCCAGATGGAGATGGTTGCTGGCTCCTCAGACAGAGCTCCAGTTCTTTAGCCCTGGAATGCTGGCTCTAGCTAAGGCCTGTGGCTCTGTCTCTAGCTTCTCTGGGAACAGTCTTCCTGCTCCCCCGGGGACCCAGGAGACAGGGCCCTTGATTGGAAGACTATTCCTGCCAAGTCTTTTTGAGTCTGTGTTTGATAAATTTCTGCTCAACTTCCAAAGCCTCAGGCAAATATCTCTTCCCCACTGAAGCCTTCTCTGCCCCTACCATGCCCCTGGCCTCCAGCATCATTTGCTTGAGCTCTGATCACACTGTGAATATACCATCACCACAACACCTTCCTGGCTGCAACGGCAAGGTCTGCAATTTCCTGGATGGAGGAGTCGTCATCTCCCAGCAATGCTTACAGAATTGACATAAAAATGAAGAAAAATAAAAACCCTGATAAAAATCCATTGTTGATGGATTACCACCCTAGCTTCAGATGGGAAATTAAATAGGTACAATCTTGTTGGAGACTAATTTGACAATATTAACATTGATAATGCGCCTATCTTTCAATCTAGCATGTCCTTTCCTTGCTTTGAAGAGAGATGCTTGCATGTGTGTTAAAAGGAACATGTATAAAAGCTGTTAGTTGCAGCATCGTTTGCAACAGAGAAGCTTAGAAATGCCTTAAATGTCCACCAATATGGGACTTGCTTTAAAAAAAAAAGAAGTAAAGAAAAAGAAAAATGAGTAGGCATCCATTGGGCAGAATGCTGCACATACATTAAAAGGAAAGAAGCAGATGTGAGTATATTGACACGGAGGTTACTGAGCAGACTAAGCTAGCTGAAGCTAGAGATATCGATGCTACAGATACATTGTTGCATATTTTACTACAGGAAGCTGGTCTTGTGCATTTGTCTTGTATATTTCATCTTAAAAAGGGGGAAAAGGGGGGAAAGGGGGAGAAAAAAGGGAGAAAGAGCTAGAGTAGTCACAGCAGCAACTGTCTGACCAGAGGCTAGCTTCTTCACAGCCCAACACCAGCATCATTCTATCAGTCTTTTGCAATGGAAGGATGTTCACTTCCTCACTGTAGTTAGAAATTGGCTCCCCAGCAGGAGGAATATCCGGGAAAAGAAGGGAAAATCAAGAAGGCTAGTGGATTAGGGGAACCAAATCACCCCTATTCCTTGGGCCAGTCTTGGAATGCTGGGAGGAAGGATTGAGGCTTGATTCAGGAATGAGTACTAGGAATAGGGGAGAGGAAGTTACTGGGACAAGCAGGAGAGGTCTGAGCAATTCTGAGTCTGCCCAGTTCTTTACTTCATCCATCCATCCATCCATCCATCCATCCATCCATCCATCCATCCATTCACCTACTCAATTATTCATTCATTCTATAATGGTGGTTGGATCCCTCCTGCTATGGGTATTACATTGGCTGCTGGGAACACAGAATCTCAAGGTCACCCCAGGTTGTTTCTCCAACTGTTTCAATAATCTGTGTGGATCAATAATCTATGTTTATACTGCGTTTTCTCAAGTGAAAATCATTTGCTGTCTGACACTATTGTATGTGGTTTTCTTAGAATGCTAAGGACCTCTTTACCCAACTATAACTTAAGTCCTCCTAAGGCCTGGGAAGATTCACATCCTACATTTTCTAAGTCCTTCAGAGGCAAGCAACCAAGTCATTCTGGGTAGAGGGTAGTGTCATGTGCAAAGGCCCTGTGGTAGAAAACAGCTTAGCCTGTGGTGGAACTTAAAGGAATTGATATGCCTGGAGCATTAGTGTATGCATGCATGCGTATGTGGGGAGGTGGGGGTGGGGGGGATAAATAGAATTCTAGTCAGGGAGGAAGAAATCATATTCTGTTCCTTTGGAGAGTGGAGAGGAGGAAATGGAATGATCAATTTCATAGACCAAGATTAAATAGCTCTATTGCTCCATGGGAAAGCAAAATGCAACCAATCAGTCCATAGCCAAAGCCTTGGTTGTCTTTTAAGCCTTGGATGAGGGGAGATACCAGATGGAGAACCAGAGAGCCCTTGGGGTGGAGGGAGACAGCTATTCTGTTGAGGCTATGAGAGGAAAACCAGGATGTGGGCTTGGATTCTTTAATGGTGGCCTTGGGGCAAGGTCTCCCCCTTATCTTTCTCTGCTCCCCCTCTTTCTTTTCTTCTTTCCCCCTTTCCTTCTGTCTCCCAAATCCCCCCTTCTTATTCTCCCTCTCCTTTTTGCCTCTCAGATATTTAAGAGAGATTAATTCCCATTAAAGGTCAAACTCAGGACACAGGCAGGACCATCAAAGTCAGGGCTGAGATTCAGAGTCAACCTCAGTGGTCATGGTCAGGAGGCCAAGGGAAGCAAGGGACAGGATGGGAAGACTGCAAGTCTTCACTCCTGTGGCTTTATACTTTGTTTTCTTATGGCCCCACACACTCAGGGTAGAGAAGAGACCCAAGGGTGCTTGTGACATCCATAACAAGGCAGTAAAACACTTCCCTTAGAATCAGAAGGGGCTCAGTGGTGACAAGAACTGTCACTAGTCTTACAGAGAGTTGGAAATCCCAGCTTTCTGGAGCCAGAGAAGACCTGTACAGACACCTGGGTCTGTGGGTCACTGCTCACTCAAGGTAGAAAAACCCTTCCCCCACCGCACAGGATTCTGATGTCACAAGTTCTCCTTTATTACCTCTGTGCACATTTAAATGAGAATCACTTAACTTCTATGAGCCTCCCTATGTCTTTGGGTGAGCTTGACCACCTCCTCGGGGGCCCTTTATGAATGTGAAGCTCTTAGGACAATCCCCTGCCAATCTATGCAAAGTAGGAATACTGACAGCTGCTGCCAATGAGAGATGTGAGTATTAGAATCCAATGGCAAAGTGAATAATAGGCCTTTCAAATCCTCTTTGAGGCCATATTGCCCAGTGGTTATGGAATGTGAGCTTGGTGTGTATCTGAAAATTTTCTCTCTGACGCACTAAAACAAAGCAAAAAGAAGTGGACATTTCTGTGGTAGAACAAATCCTCACTCCTCTGCTGTGCGTGGGCGGGGTTGTCCATCCCCACTGGGCAGATGGATCCCCTACAGGGCCAGAGGTACCAGGATCTAGAATAGCACCAAACCTTTTGAAAGTGCTGCTTTAGATTTTGATGGCGGTTGTGCATGGTGGGGCTAAGTGGAAGTGATAGCTACTGTCGGGAGGGAGGAAGAGGGAGGGCAGAACGCCTTCTCTAGCCACCCCTTTGGAAGCCACAGACTTCCAGAGGTTTTCAGACAACGCAGGCAATAGGACATCTTCTCTTGGGGTCTTGCGAAGGTAACACAGACCTCAGGAATACAAGAGAAGTGTGGGCGACAAAATGTCCGAAGGCAGACTTTTGTAGTTTTTGTTCTTTCCAAACGCTAGTTAGTCCCTCCCTAGTGGAACGCAGGCCCTGGGGCCCTGGGGGCCCTGGGGTCCAAGGGCTTCTGCTTGGTGACTTCGGATAGCCCCTGCTATGTAAGGCGCTGCAAGTCTCCAATTTCTACATGCAGAAAGCTGTGGTTACGCACCCAGTACACACACCACGTGTGTTACATACACCACGTACACACGCACACTCCTCCTGTGTGCCATAAATCTCACACCTACACTCGCAGATCCGCCTACTCGCGCTTACAAAGCACCGGCAGCATTCCGGGAAACCGGGAAGAGCTGCGCACCTCAGCGCAGGTGCCAGGGCGCCACCCTAGTCTGAAAGTGCAGGCTGTCGGGCGGGCGCGCCACTGGGTGTCTATCAGGTTACCCTGATGGCGCGGCAGAGATGTCACGAAGAAGGCAGCGTCGAGAGAACCTCATGCTCCGTCTCTTACTCTCCAACGTTTTGGAAAGTAACTTTTGCTCCTAAAATAGGAGTGTCTCAAGGCCAGGTGTCAAGGACCCTTCCCGAGTCCCTCCATCACTTCGATGTAGTTAAAGAATTCCAGGATAATGCCGCGGGGCTTGCTTTGGAGGAAAAAAATCCTCAAGTATGAGTTTAGGCGCTAGGAACTATTCGGTACAGGGGCTCTGGCCACTGGTAATCCCGTTTTCCTTAGGTGCTGGGCCTCCTGTCTCTTTCCCCTTACTTCTCCGACATTCCACTTCTTTCAACAACCCATCGAGGTATTACAGTGTTCCTAGTTAAAATGAGTCGCTGCGCCCTCTCCATCTCCCCTGTCTTTCAGGGTTGGGGACCAGTCCTTTGTCCCGTCCTGCTTGCTGTAATACCATAGACCGGGAGGAATCCTCACCGAGACTGCAGTGGCAGTCTGGATAGAGAAAGGTCATTAGCCCGGGAGTTCCAAAACCATGCAGCAGAGAGCATAGGAATTAGAATGGGGGAGGCTGGACCATGAAATGGGATAGGCTGTGAGCAAAGGCTTTCAATTGGAGCAACCTTCCTATCTCACTCTCGCGCCCACCTGAGTGCGGTGTTCTCTCTCTCTCTCTCTCTCTCTCTCTCTCTCTCTCTCTCTCTCTCTCTCTCTCTCTCTCTCTCTCTCTTTCTCCTCCCAGGAAGGAGGGACTACCCCAGGACTGAAACGGGTATGGGGGAGGGGAAGTGACCCTAGGAGACGCTGAGATAGCTCATCTAAAGCCCAGAGGAAGAGAAAGGTTACAACAGATAGTCACGGGGACAAAGAGGAGCAAAAGGGCCGGGACAAAGGCCGAGTCCCCCAACCCTGAGAGAGTTGAGCTTCTTCTGGGGTTTTACAACTACTGGTTTGGAGCCACAGGAGTCCTCTTCAAGGGCCACATTCTTGAGAAGTGGGTTTCAGCCGTCCGTGATGACAGAGACACGCGGAAGCAGGCACTGCTGCCCGCCCCAGTGTTCCCGGGAGGGTGTGCAGAGAGGCGCGCACTCGGGAAGCGCTGCGTCTCAGATGACTGGGGATGACGGGGCGGCGAGGCGAAAGCTGGAGTCCCGCGCGTGTGGTGTGTGGTGGTCGAGGCTGGAACTCGGGTTTTCAGAGACCCAAAACTCTAAACCTGAAATGGCCTTAAAACATCCCCTGCTGAGCCGAGGACCGTAGTCTCCTCGTAGTACCGCAGTCTCCTCGTAGTACCGCAGTTGCGACTCTTACACGGAGAGTAGGTGTCCCCAGCGCTCATCTCATCTGCGGGAGGTTCAGCCTAACTGTCCCGGCTCTCTGCCTAGGCAGTCGAATCATTTCTGCCTAGAGCGCACTTCTCTAAAAGGTTCGAGGAGATTTCCCCAGCAGTTCACTGATCTAAACCTTTTAGGTGAAGTTTTAGTTAAAATACACCCATTTGGTTAAAATTAGGTTCCTGAGACCACTCTCTGTCCCGTCTTTCCTAAGGTATTAAGAAGGGAAAAAGGTTTTTCTTATTGATCGGAAGCAAATTTTTCTTTCTGTTAGAGGGGGTAAAAAAGGTCTGGTCTGGTTGTCAATGCTGCCGGCCACTGGTCCCTGCGCGCGATGTGGGCGGGCAGGTCCTGTGCAGCCAGCAGCCAGGACACCCTCACCAGCGCACATTCCGCCGCTCATCTTTCCGCATCCTGAGCTGGGAAGCAGAAAGCGACGTGGGAGCCGGGTCGGATCTCCGGATCCAGCGAATTCGATGTCTATTCACTTTTGGGGTCGGGGTCGGGGTCTGAGGAAAGCCCCACATTTCCTGCCCTTCTGGCCCAGGGTAGGGAGTCTCTCTCGGAGCCCTACAGCCCTGTCTGAAAGCCCAGTGTGCTGCCTTCCGCCTCCCGTCTGCGTTCCGGAGAAGTTTCTCACCCGGTAGCTCTGGCCCCTCTTCACCTGGCGTTTTCAGTTTAGGACCCTGATCTTTCCAGCTCAGGACCCTCCCTCGAGGGGAGTAGCCCACAAGCACACCTCGAAAGCTTGCAGATGGAATTTCAGAAAAGGTGAGCAGAGAGGGTTGGTTAGTGGTTGAGTCCGAAGATGGGATCGGAGGGCCTGTGCATAGTTCCAGAGGAATCTGCCCTTGCTTCCAGGGTGCACATAGCCTGAGTTCAGGCTTGGCTTGGTTCGGTCAGTTAGCAGGACCTGCACGGGTCCGAGGCGCCTTCCCGAGCCTTCCCGCAAAGAACCAACCGGTTCAGGGCGCCGTTGTGCACCGTGGCCACTTGGGGTCGCACTTTATGCCTGTTTGAATCTCCCTGCCGCCGTCAGAATCTCGGATCAGCTTAATCCTTACAAAACGTTCAGACAAAAACAGGGCCCGGTTCCCCAGCATCCCAGAGCCACCGAGTGCACAGACCGGTGTTGGTCTCGGCTCCGAGCCTCGGAGTTGTCAGGTTTCCACACGACTGGCAAGTGAAAGGTATTCAGAGCCTTTGGGCCGACTCTTTTTTTTTTTTTGTTTACCTTCTTTGGGAGCATTTTAGGGGAGGGGGTGAATGCACGGAGCGGCGAGCCCACTGGAGCTCTGTCTTCTCAATCACAGCGTCTCTTGGCCCTAGGAACCTTCCTAGAGGTTAAGAGTTAGATCTGAACAGAACTCTTGGAACCCCAACCCCGCCCTCCCCCACCGCATACATTAGCGCAGATCTACAGAAACACAGGCACGCACGACACACAGTCACTCGGCCCCGCGGCGCCGAGGACACACGGAGCGTCGCCCACTGGGCGGGGGCCGCTTGGGAACAAAGGGCCAGGGAAGCGACGTCCCGGCGCTTATGCTGAGCCTACTTGGGGGTTGACACGGGCCGAGGGTGGGAGTGTAAAGAGTGTGCAGGGAGGCGTGAGTGCAGACAGGGGGGTTGGGAACGGCGGCTTGGTCCAGAAGTGGGGCGCACACCGAAGGCAAACGTGCGGGAACCTCGACTCAGAGGGTGTGTGTGTGGGGGGGGTTGGGACCAGGCGGTCCGTCCCTCTCGGCTCCAGCCCTCCTCCAGGCCTCAACGGCTTTGGGGCTCCTCCGGCCTCCAGTCAGCTGACGCGGGGGGCGGGGGAGCTGTCAGGCACGCCCCGCCCAGCGTCGCCGGGGCGGCGGGGGCCGTGCAGCCATTGGCCAACACGCCGGGCCGCTTGGGCCCCCGCGCTCCAGTGACATCAGGAAGCGATAAAAGGCGGCGGCGGCGCCAGCTCCTGCACAGCTGCACCGCCGGGCTGCGAGCGGCTGCGAGCGAGAAAGCCCTAGAGCCAAAGAGCCGGAGAGCGAGCAGCGGGCGCTTTGCCCCGCGCCTCCCCTCTGCCCCTGCGCGCACCTCGCCGGCTTCTCTACCCTGCCCCGGCTCGACCTGACTCGTCCCCGGCGCGGTCGCAGCCCCGAGCTCCGGGGCAGCTCAGGCAGCCTCGGGAGGACTCTCCGGCGCGCCGCCGCGTCCCCAGACAAAGGCTTGGCCGGCGGCCCCGGCCCGCTGCGCCCTCGGCTCCTCGCCTCCCCGGCTTGCCGCTCTTCGCCCCCGCGTTTGGCTCGGCGCGTCCCGGCCGGCCGCAAAGTTTCCCCCGCGGCAGCGGCGATTGAGCCTCGCTTTTAGCGATGGCCGCGGAGCTGAGCATGGGGCCAGAGCTGCCCACCAGCCCGCTGGCCATGGAGTACGTCAACGACTTCGACCTTCTCAAGTTCGACGTGAAGAAGGAGCCGCTGGGGCGTGCGGAGCGTCCCGGCCGGCCATGCACACGCCTGCAGCCGGCGGGCTCGGTGTCGTCCACCCCGCTCAGCACTCCGTGCAGCTCCGTGCCTTCGTCTCCCAGCTTCAGTCCGACTGAGCAGAAGACCCATCTCGAGGACCTGTACTGGATGGCGAGCAACTACCAGCAGATGAACCCCGAGGCCCTCAACCTGACGCCCGAGGACGCGGTGGAGGCGCTCATCGGTTCGCACCCAGTGCCACAGCCGCTGCAGAGCTTCGACGGCTTCCGTAGTGCGCACCACCATCACCACCACCACCACCCTCATCCGCACCACGGGTACCCGGGAGCCGGTGTGACTCACGATGAGCTGGGCCCGCACGCTCACCCGCATCATCACCACCATCACCAAGCGTCGCCCCCGCCGTCCAGCGCTGCCAGCCCGGCGCAACAGCTGCCCACTAGCCACCCGGGGCCGGGACCGCACGCGACAGCCGCGGCGACGGCTGCGGGCGGCAACGGGAGTGTGGAGGACCGCTTCTCTGACGACCAGCTGGTGTCCATGTCCGTGCGTGAGCTGAACCGTCACCTGCGGGGCTTCACCAAGGACGAGGTGATCCGCCTGAAGCAGAAGCGGCGGACCCTGAAGAACCGGGGCTACGCCCAGTCGTGCAGGTATAAACGCGTCCAGCAGAAACATCACCTGGAGAACGAGAAGACGCAGCTCATTCAGCAGGTGGAGCAGCTTAAGCAGGAGGTGTCCCGGCTGGCCCGCGAGAGAGACGCCTACAAGGTCAAGTGCGAGAAACTCGCCAACTCCGGCTTCAGGGAGGCGGGTTCCACCAGCGACAGCCCCTCCTCTCCTGAGTTCTTTCTGTGAGTCGTGGCGGGTCCCGGCCCTCGCCCTTGCCCTGGCCCAGACTCCCTATCCTGTGCCCCTAGCCCTGGACTCCCTGTCCCCGCCATGGCCCCCCGGCCTTGACCTGTTTGACTCGAGCTAGAGGGAGGAAGGATGCGCGGGTCGCGGGAGACGGGTGGGAGCACGGGCGGGTGGAGAACCTTGGCTAAGAAGAGGGCAGCGCAGGGCAGCGCAGCCTCTTAGACTTGGGCAGAGTTAGAGAGACCCGGCGGGGTGGGAGGTCCCGGAGTAACTTTTCTCCAAGCTGGAAGGCCGCGAGGCATATTCCAAGGAGTCGCCAAGGCCGTCTGGACACTTCTGGCTCTGAGAACTTTGTGAGTGCCAGGGCCGCCGCTTTGCAGCCCAGGACTCAGTTCGCCCCAGGAAGAGCAGAGGAAAGGAGAGGGACTCTGTGGAGTCCCCGTGGGCTCGAGGCAAGGCTGAGCTAAGGAAGGAAAAAACCAGACATCTCTGTCTGTCCAGAGTACGGAGAACACTGCCTCTCAGCCGGAGACGCGGGCCTCAGTTAGAACTTTCGGCGCGCGAAGGAAAAAAAAATCTCATCAGTTTTAATGCCTGCTCGATTATATAGAAAAATACGAAAATCTGCATTAAAAATATTAATCCTGCATGCTGGACATGTATGGTAATAATTTCTATTTTGTACCATTTTCTTGTTTAACTTTAGCATGTTGTTGATCATAAATCATAACCCCCTTGTTTCTTTGGGTGAGAAAGGGATGCAGTTCCTAAACTCCCGCGGCTGCGAGCGAGCAAGCGGAGTTTCAGTCGCCGGCCGGCTTGTAAATTACCCGCCCGGCCAAACTACATTGAGAAGGTAGCAGCTGCTGAGTCTGTTTGGGTTTATTATTATGGCATTTTTGTTTGTAAGTAAAAATTAAAAAAAAAAAGAAAAAGAAAGAAAGAAACCCACCAAGCCCAACTTTGTCGGGGGCAGCGGGGGGGATCCTTGGAATTTGTCTCTTCGCTCCCCTCTTCCTTCACACTTCAGTTTTAAGTTTTGTTGAGGGAAAGCTAAGAGGGAAAGCTGCGGAGATCCACACGGTGCAGGAGCGTGTCCTCTATCATTGCCTGGTCTTGGGGACAAATTGACAGCCACCCCCCCCCCCCCCACACACACACACAAGAAGAAAAGAAAGACCGACCGGCTTTGCGTCCTAAGAAGTCAACTCAGGGCTGGTTTGGAATCCTCCCGAAGGGCGCTAATTTCAAGGTCCCTCCCCACCAGGGCTTAGGGTGAAAAGATTTCTCCCACCTCTTGCTACGTGTCAATGATGATCTGAGCTCCCATTGAGCCAAAAGTCATTCTTAGAATGTACTAGAAACCCCCCATTGGCAACTAATGCTGCAACTCTCAAGTGCGTTCTTTAGACCAATGCGTTCTGTGTTTCTCTGCTGTCCGGATAGCAGGGAGACTTACTGGTGGTGTTCAACTCCCTTCTGTTGTACAGTAGTTATAGGGGAGGTCTGGGTGTTTTTCTTTATTGTTACTTTCGTTTCTGCGGGTCAGTAAAAGGATTCAGTTGCACTGACAAAAATACCAAAATGAAAGCGTACTTCTAAAAATCCCCACCTGAATTTGCTGGCGCTGCTGGCTGGATGCTTTTTTGTTTGTTTGTTTTTGAGTTTGTATTAGTTGATAAATTTACAGTAAATAACAAGATTGTATGAACCGCATGGTGCTTGCAGTTTTAAATATTGTGGATATTTGTCCTGCATCGGAAACGAGCTTTGGTTTTTACTGATTCAACTGTGTTGAAATCAAACTTGCCGCAACGCAACAGAAATTGTTTTTAATTTCATGTAAAATAAGGGATCAATTTCAACCCCCTGCTTATGATATGAAAATATTAAAATCTAGTCTTATTGTAGTTTTAATTCAGACTGGTTTCTGTTTTTTGGTTATTAAAATGGTTTCCTATTTTGCTTATTAAAACCATGGAAATGGTGTTTATTTAGAGGACTCTGTGTCTGCATGACTTTAACTCTCTTGTCTCAAGAGTTACACATCAAGTTTGGGACATTCTCTGGCAATGAATCCCAAACTCAGGGTGGGCAAATAACTCTCCAGTGTGTGACTGTGTGTGCTATATGTGAACCTCAAATGTATTCTCTGCTTTCCACCCTAGGTTCAAACCCCAGTCAAGAGTCCATCTGTGTGCTGGAGAGGGTGCATATCTGAAAGGGACACTCTACAGCCGGGCTGCTAGTCTGCCTGCTGCCGGGGTAGTGGCAGAGGCCAGGAATCAAGAGTTGCAACCTGGATAGAGGAAGCCAGGTCTTTTTTGGCGCTCAGGGCCAGCTAAGCCCCAGTCTTTGCCTTCTTGCTTGGGTGTTTGGGCACCGGGAAGCTTAGAGCCAGGCTGCTGGCTCTGAACTGGGCTTTGCCCTTCTTTTCCCAAGGTGGATGGAATCAGATGATACCTGATAATAGATCTTGGGAAATAGGACCCTCTTGGTAGGAAGCCCATCCTTGGTTCTTTCTTTCCAGGTTAGTCTGTTCAGGGTGAATGGGGCCATCAGCCCCCCCCCCCAAAAAGCAAATGGATTTCAGCATCTCAAATTGGAGGCTGGAGGGCTTTGGGTGGCTTAGCCTAGCAGCTTTACCGGTAGTCTGAAGATTCCTGATGACAAAGATGACATGGAAATGGCCCTAGATTTTTTTCTCTCCTGTCCACACCCCTGTCCTTTGAAGGTCGGTACCTTGTGGCCCCACACTCCTGGCAGTCATCTTGGAATCCTGTCTCTGATTTAGATTTTCTTTAGGCTAACCTCTCTCTGTCAGTGGAGTGGAGCACCCGGATCTTAGAAGAGCTCTATGCTTTTGACTCTCTGTGGAGACTCTGTGTGAAGTCTTTTAGCTTCCATGCAGATTTCTATTCTGCTTCCAAGTTTTTGGTACCAGAGTTCCTAAAATGGAATTCCAGCATCCAGATGGGAAGATGCTATAGACCCAAGCAGGGGAGGCCAGTGGGGAAGCTGAGTAAGGGGTAGCTTGGAAGGGAAGAGCAAGCAAAACTTGGAACAGATTTTGACTAGGATCTCTGGTGACTGGGTTTGTGATTGGCATCTGAGGAAGAAGTTTGGGGACACCCCCCCTCGCAACACATGCACACACAAAACCAAAGAACAATGCAAAATAACAGCAACCACGATACACATCTATAGTGCATTGGTAGTGTGATTTCAGCTCGAAGTGAGTTTTCAAACCCAGTCTGTTTCCCCAATGGAAACAGGCAGGGAAGGCGCTGGTTTCCATTTGCAAAAAGGCTGAAGAACCCTTTTCTCCCATGTATAGGTGGGTGTGATCCATTTGTAATTTCATATGTAAGTGCCACTACAGGTACAGATGTGACTCCTTTATGGAAAGAGGCCTCTGTCAGAGTTAGAGGGGGATCTAAAGAGGCTGTGTGCAGGGCCCTGCAGTGACAAGAGAGGATCCAGCACTTCTGGTGGCAGAGACCTCTAATTCTGTCTAGAACCCTTTGAAACAGATTGGCATTGCCCACTTCTGCCATTACCTAGATTTTAGGAAAGGTTGCAAATTCTAAAGAATTATCTTTGCTTGGAGTACAGAGACACTTAAGACACACCCAGTGAGGTCACTATTACTGTATATCCAGAAAGGACACAGAGTGCCACCAGTTTAGAGTGACCAACCGCATTTTGGAGATGCCTGTCTCAAGTCACAGCCCTAGTGAGATGTTGACACACCAAAACAGGGGCACTCATACCCTGCACTCTTATTGATGGCACTAACTCGCCCCGGGGGCACATACAGGGAAAAGCTGAGTAGACAGGCAGCTCTTCAGAGAGGCTGGAGCTTGTGCAGTGTGTGTATAGTTCCTGTAATAGGCAAGCCCTCTACTCATAGCCAGCCGTCGGACCGCCAGGATGCCACAAACCCGGGAAAGGGGAACTGGATACTCCCAGGACTTTGAAGGTACCCCGGGCGGTACTCAGCAAGCTTCATCCTTCTTTTAGGTTTCCATTTCTCCCTACAACTCAAGATCTAGATCCTCCACTCTCCCTGGGAAGAAAAATCCTCCCTGCACCAAAATCTTCCAGGCTTCCACTGGTCTCACGGCGTCTGCTGACCAGAGACTTGCCCCAGAGACAAAAACGCACAGACCCCAACACTGGGAAACACTCAGTGGGCACTGGCGGGCTCTGAGAACCAGGCTCCATCCTGGTTCACCGTCTTTGCTCTGGGCCGCTGCAGCCCTAGAACGGCTGGGCTGGGCTGGGCTTGGTCGGCGTTCGGTGTCCCGGCATCTCATCAGCCCCGAGGGACCTGGGACAGCCGGCGGTTGTCAGGTACTGTCCTTCAGTTCGGCAGGGAAGGTGATCAGGTACCAGAGGTTCAAACAAGTTTAAGTTACTTTCTCTGTGTCTGTTTCTCATTCCAGGTATGTTTCTGTCTCCTCTACCTCTCTCCCTTCTCCTTCTCCTTCTTTCTCTCTATTTGCCCTTATTTTCCATTTCTTTCCACTTCCCTTTCTAATCTTCTCTCTTGCTTGCTCCCCTGCCCTTTATTCCAGGACTGCGGGAAAGGCTACCCAGAGATGTCTAGAGCCAGGCAGGGGGAACGGAATCGAGCGGCTGATCTGGAGGTTGGGAGTTACCACAATGATTTTCACCTGTACCGCTGCCGGGAAGGGTTTGGACTCCGCCCCAATTTCATTCCACTGTGTTGCTCCCTGTGGTTGACTGGGGACTGCAGGCTGGCCGGGGATTGTTGAAATCTTAGTGAAAGCGAACTCTGGGGAGACTGATGCTGGTCACAAATGCGGGTCCCTCTTGCAGTAACAGTAAGTCTTTGTCACTTGTCTCTGGACAATTCTGTGGCAGCACAGCCCCCTGTCTTGCCTGTCAGAGGTTCCCATTTCCCTTTTATTTGTTTATTCCCCTTTTAGGGACCTTCTGTACCAAAACTCATAGTGGAAGTCATCGAGACCCACCCCACCCCACGTAGGTCACTAAGCTGACCACTTTGTGACCTGAGGGCTCTGTTTCCAAAGCCCTACTCAGTCCCTCTCCCACACCCAGTCTTCTGTCCCCTTGGTGAGGAGAGAGCCAGGAACCGTCGGGTTAGGGTTTGGAGATTCCCTTGTAGGTTTTCAGATGCAAAACTCCATTGTCTTCTGGGCCCCGTGCATTTCCCAAAAAGGGGGGGGGGGACGACTCTGAACAGGATTCTTTAACTATTACCTTTCCTTGCCACCTGCAATCTGAAGGTCTGGTTTCTCAAGCATGGAGACAGTGGCTCTGGTGTTTAGATTTATAATGTAAGAAAATCTTCTCCCCTGACCAAAATAAAAATTTTCCATTGAATATCCCAGTAGGCAGCATTTCTCCAGCCCCTCAGAGGAGTCAGTTCCACTGGAATACCTGCTCTGAGCTGGTGCCCAGCACAGCATCCCTCCTGGGAAAGACAACCCCAACCCCCATAGAGTGAAGGGAAGGTCCTGTGGTTTGGGGTACACCTGAGAGTATCTGGAGCAGCTGCCTCCATGGGTCTTGCCTTTGAAGGCTGAGGTTTTCCTGGCTCAGAAGACGGATCTTTCTTTTGTGAGAAGGCTGCTGGTAGAATTTCCTCTTTCCCACAGTTCTTGGCCAGAAAGCACTTCTTTCAGTGGGGGTAGGGGGTCGGGGGGGACAGTGTACATTCACTAAGCCCCCCAATAAGTTTCTCAGTGTCCTATGTACCTGCCCCCATTCGTCTGAACACCTTCAGTTGTCCTGTACAAATTTCCATGACTCCCAGTTTAAAATTCCCCTTTTCTCCCCACTGTCCTGAGCACGGGCATGCTATCTTAACTGGTACATTTAGATAACATCAGAGCTAACTGTTTTCACTTGGAAGAAATTAAATATGTGAGAAAAGTTGCAGCTCCGACATGAAAAACCACCTAAATTAATAATAAGGGTTTTGTTCCAAAGCAGCGTTCGGTTGTAGCAGCCTCTCGGCATTCTTTGTGAGTGAAGTTACTTTTAAGTAAAACGGCAGCGATTCATTACATATTCTGTTTTATTTTATTTTTCTTTATCAGAAAAAAAAGGGGGGGATGCTGTCTTTGGATTGGAGGGGGCAGCTGCAGAGGTGGTGGGAGGAGACCTGGAACTTTCTGGAAGAAGCAAACTATTTTTGGCATGAGAAAGCCGATAGAGTCTATACATCTGTATTATGGTGCTTTTATTTTATTTTATTTTATTTATTTTTTTAACCAGGGCTGAGGTTTCATCTCCCCCCACCTCCTTCCCAGGTGAATGGCAGGGATGGGCACTTGTGTGTGTGTGTGTGTGTGTGTGTGTGTGTGTGTGTGTGTGTGTGTAGGGGCTGATTCATAGTCTGCCTGGGGGTTGGCACTGTTTCTGGCTTTAGAGTTCCATCAGATACTGCAGCTGAGGCTGTTGCTTGGCTCTCTCTCAAGTTCCCTCGTTTCTGATCTGTCAGCTTCGCTGCCCTGGCTGGGCCAGTTACAGTTCTGCCATGGAGTTCTACCCAGAAGGGAAATGGGAGTAAGCTACCCTGAAGTCAGCTCTGCCTGCTTGGGGTGAGAGTCTGTATTTCCCAATACGGGGCAGGCCCTGCCTGCCCCCTTGTCTTCCTTTGTTTCCTGGGAATCTGAAGAACCTGGTCCATGGGTTCCTGTCAATGGGTGCAAGACAGGCAGGTCATAGAGACATAGTCCAGCCATTGATTTAGTCTCAGGCATTTCACGTTGCAGTGTAAGCTGCTGTTATCCAAGGGCCAGGGGTGGAGGGGACAAGTCATCTCTTGCTCAGAGATACCAGGGGAGTCTAGAACAGAAACCCATACCTCCACACCACTGAAACTTAACTTTTGTCATCAAATCTTATAAATTCTTCTATAAATTCCTCACCAAAGACATTCAACCTTGTGTAGGTGAGGGTGTCAGAAACAGCCCCCCTTTTTGGGGGTGGGGGTGGGGGGCTCGGTTTCCTATCCATATATCTTTGCACGAGGTGCTCATTGATGTTGCTGCTGGATACTTCATGCTCTCCAGTCACAAGGTTTCCTGCCCAGGTGAAGGTGTGAACTGTTGACACAGCACAGCAACTGGAAGACAAGGGAGACTGCAGCTGTCAATCATTCCGCTCTCTGATAGAGGAGAATGATGGAGACCATGCATGTGGAAGCCGGCATCCTTGTCTTGGAACATCGGTACCACTTATGATTAACAAACAGTTTTCTCACTCTATATGCTCCTGACTGAACTTTCCAATAGATGGATCCTAATGACAGAGCAAGCATTCCTAGCAGAAGCAGCCTCTAGGTGAGGCAATTTGGATGCAATCATCCACATTTTAACATAGGATGTTTTGGGTGTGATACTGAAGCTTTGAATCTAACATAGATATGTTCATAGGGCAGGTCCACTAACAAATGCACACATACACACTCATATTTACATATGCAGAGACAGAATTTGCATGCAGTCGTCTGTTATGTGTGTCGCCACGTTCACTTGTATGTACAACTCATTGCACATGTACCTGAAGACATGTATCCATGCTAGATACATTCACGTCTAAATGCTCATGTGCATGGCGTTTATGATTATGCACACAGCTGTACGCCTCTATGCTCACATCAAAGCATGATTGATTACACATGCGCACAGGCTCTTTCAAAATGTACAGGGCTTCTGTGCATCCTCCTGTATTCACACCCGTGTGTGTAAGTGAACACTGGCCTTCATGCTCACCCACACACCGGCACCATGTGGCAAGGGAAATATGGCACTGGTAGGGTTAATGGAGGCCCCAGACTCCCATAAATATTTATAGGAAGCACTCAAGCTCTCAAAGTGGGAGCTGAAACCTCTCCTCTTGAGCCCCTGTAAATCACTTGGGCTGCTGCGTGTTACCTGTCAGATCGGGGCTGTGTTTGGCAAAGGCATCACATTTATGCTAGAGCTGCTGTTTGTTATTCAAGGGCCAGGGGTGAAGGGCCAAGGCCATGTGGTCATCTCTGGCCTTGCTAGAGTTACCAGGGGGAGGGTCTTGAACAGAAATCCATGCCTCTCTAGTGCTAAAATTTAATTTTTGTCATCGAACCTTATACATTCTTCTATAAATTCCTCATCAAAGACATTCAACCCTGTGTAGGTGAGTGGGTCAGACTCCTCTCTATGTCTCTTTGCACAGGTTGGCCATCCCAGTGCCTCACCAGGCATCCAGGGAACATGCCAGGGTCACTACTCACTACTGGGATCCTTCTTCAAGGGACAAGGGAAGCAGCTCAGTGACTGCTGCTGCCCCCAAGTGCAGGGCTGCAGCTGTGAAGGAGAGAGGCATTTTGTGACTGTAAGGGACTCTGCTGTGCTGGCTGCTGAGTGGAGGGACAGCATCTCAGGCAGGGTGTGGAGGAATGGTCCCGGTCCCAATAGAAGCTAGATTTGATGGGAGGGGGGAGAGGGAGCTGCTTCAGATTCAAGAGCTGTTCTCCCTCACCAGCTTTGCACTCCAAAGACCTACTGGATCTCAGGGTCCCCTGAGCTGCTGGGACTGTGTCCAATGTGAATTCTGTGATCGTTAATTTTTGTCACCTGAAACTGATCATTTTCGTGCTGGACATTATTCTAAGATTAGATAAAACAATGAATGGAAAGCATCCAATGTCCCTACCAATCAGTTTCCAATCTGATAGGGGAGAAGAGATGCCCTCCAGGTAGCACATGGGATGCCCACAGGCCAACAGAAGACAATCACCACGGAGGAAAGCAGCCTGATCCTCGAAGACATGAAGACATTCCCACAACTGTGAGAGAGCTGAGAGTCAAAAGGGCTTCCTGGAGTTGTTGATGCATGGATGAGAGAGCTGAGGTCTGAATAGCATCTATTCAAGTCAAATGAGTAGGAGAACACTCTGGCTTAGCACCATCCCATGGATGCTTCTAAGGTAACAGAAAATTTATATATATATATATATATATATATATATATATATATATATATATATTTACCATCTACAGGTGGTGACTGAGACTTCAAATGTGGCTCAAGCAACTGAGAATCTGAATATTTTTTGGTGTAGTATATGTGGATGCATGTGTTCCTGTATACTGTGCTGTATGCGAATGTGCATATGTGTGGGTGTGTGTCCATATGCACGGGGGGGGGGGTCAGAGGTCAGCATCAGCTGTCTTCCACAATCGCTCTCCATCTTATCAATTAATGCACAGTCTCTCAGTGAAGCTGGAGCTCACTCGTCAGGCTAGACTGTCTGGCCAGCAAGCCCTGGGATTCCTTCTGTATGTCTCCTTCCCAGCCCTGGGATCACGGAGGCACGGCTTAGGTGGCCACTGGGGACCAAACTCCAAGGGTGCTGTTACTTTTCTAACAAATACTTTATTGTGTGAGTTTTCCCCCACCTGCCCATCTGTCTATCTGTTTTCAGTACCATTATTTGTCTTTTATCCACCTATGTTCTTTTTCTGGGTTATCTGGAATTCTAAAACAAAACAAAAGAAAAACAAAATATGGCACTAAAATTTCTTAAACAATGTGTTTGTGTATCAGTCTTCAGAGGGAACAAGGGTGATCATAGGGGGGTTTTTATTTGGGTTTTTTTTTTTTTGGTTTTGAGACAGGGTTTCAAGAGATCTGCCAGCCTTTGCCTCCTGAGTACTGGGATTAAAGGCATGTGCCACCACTGCCTGGCTATAGAAGGGTTTTTGAGCCACATCGTGAGTGTCTTCTGACCTTTCCCCTCTTTCAATTTATCCTTTTCCCAGCTCCAGTCTCTTGGAAAAAGATCTCCCCAAATAAACTGTTTCCCCATTTCTTCCTGAGCTGAGAAGAAAACCTCCCCTACTCCAGTTCTTCTGACAAGTCTCCTAAAAAAGAAATAGCCTGAACCGGGAAAGGGGAAATCGTTCGGAATGTAAATAAAAAAAAATATAGAAAAAAAAAAAAGAAAAGAAATAACCTGTCTAGATTCAAGACTTGCAATGGGATTTCTCCTAAGAGAGGACATAAGCCGAAGCAGCAACCCTGCTGTGTTAAGCAGCTACTGCTACTGGGTTGTGTGTGTGTGTGTGTGTGTGTGTGTGTGTGTGAGCTCTGTGGTCCACACACCCTGTAAACACCAGAAAAGAGGCCTCCAAGAAAAGACCCTTCCATAGCCCTGCCTTCTGTTTCACAGGCAAGGACGATGTTCTCAGAAAGCAGAACCTGGGTGAAGGGACGGGCACATGTGCAGAAGAATATTTCCTCTGGCCAGTAGGAAATCAGCAAGGATAGGGGGATGTGGATGCCTGCGGGAGCCCAAGCACCACAGCCTTTCTGCTCAAATTTCTGTAAGAATTTATTGTTTAATTTTCCCTTTCATGGGAAGGGATCAGGTGCAATGTAGCCTGTCTACTTCACAGCTGGGTGAATAGAGTTAGGGGAATCTTGTCTGAGATTGTCTCTCTAGGACTAGACCTGTCTTCTATCCCATCTCCTATCCTCTCTGGCTCAGTTGGCTTGCAGAACCTCCCTCTACCAGGGACCCATAGCTGCCACACTGTGCTGGGACTCAGGCAGGGACCTTCACCCAGGGAACCTTCACTCTTCATTCTGGTCTCCAGAATTACCCTCAGTCAAAAAAGTAGAAACACTGGGTCAAAGCTGATACAATTATTGATTACATAATAGCTTATTCTGTGGGTTATGGGCAAATGTATCTAAAAGTTCCAGATATATTATTAAAAGGATGATGTAGGCAGCAGAGACACTGATAACTAGGAAATGATTATGGGGAACCCATACTGTAAGTCTCATTGTATTTTAGTCTTTGGAAGATTTGGAGCTGTGAATTCAAAGATCTGGATCTAACAAGTGCCTTCTGCGTGCCTGTCAAATAGTTTGTAACTCTCCAGCTACTCACATAACACTTCAGTTAACCTTAAGAGCTGGGAAGATACTATTCCCATGTTCTGGATGAGGAAATAGAATCGCAGAGAGGTTAAGCTATTTGCCCAAAGATGAACAGCTAATTAATTGCAGCGATGATGCTTGAACCTTGTCAGACTGAGTCTGGAGTCTGTTTCTTCAGCTACAATTCCTTTTAAGGCCAAGGGTTGGATGTGGGTGACTTTGTAATCGGCTAGAAAATGTTTCTAGGTTATAATCAATGAGGCCTGACTTTGAGAAGAGCGCCCCCTTCAGGCCACTGTGCATCCTCTTCTTAAACTGCATGTACTTTGGGGACACCGTTTTAAAATATTTATTGACATCTTAGCCATCAGTCATGCTCTGAGATCACCGATGGCTCCCATTCCTTTTAGAGTTTTGTATACTCTAGCCTTCAAGACTTCTGCTTCTGGATCTCCGTTCTTCATTCCTTACCTGATACTCTGGTCAGAATGACCCTAGGTCCTGTTTCTTTGGCTCCCACACTTCCTGCTGAGCTGTTTTTGTTGGTTTGTTTGTTTTCTACAAAGTTCCCTAACATTTCCATTTCCAGGTTTTTAAGGTCACTGTCCCAACCAAGTAAGCATTCTAGGAGGAGGACTTCTTCCCTTTCTTCTAGTCCTGGGGTATAACAGGGCCTTGGGGGAACTTATCTGGTGGAAACAGGTAAGGCAGGGCAGCATGAATCCAGACCCTCCTCTTGCTGGCTGTGGGGGACCTGGGCAGATCACGCCACCTCTTTGAGCTTCAATTACCTCTTAGGCAAATGGGGGAACATCTTGCCTACATCTGGTTTCTGGAGGGATCTTTCGCCCCACAGCTTGCTAGAAATACCTTGTGTGGGCTCCTGTAAGTTCAGGGGTGGGATGGATTGCTAGTGCAGTGTGCAGTGGCTGCTGTGGTCATGGCTGGCACAGCCAGATACATTCTTGCGTCATCCAAGCCTCCTGTGCTCTCTAACAAGATGTAGAGCCAGCCCTGCTAGGGGAGCAGAAGTACAGGAAACGCTGCTGCGAGAAGCAGCTGCAGAGACCGTCCAGCAGGTCTAACTGGTTTTCCTCTGGCCAGGATCTTGGGTTCAAATGGCTCTAAATTTGATTGTAAGGGAAGGCCTGGAAGGCGCATACCCCAGCAGGAGTGCTGGAGAAGTGATCACAGACAGAGAACACAGAAAGAGCCACGAGTTCAGCCCTGCATGTGAATGTGCTCACACACACAGATGGACACTGTCCAGATATTCAGCCCAGGAACCGTGGTTGAGAGCTTGCCAGCATTTTCTCAGGAGAGACATCCACCCAGCCTGGATGCAAACTTACCGCACCTTGGGAATCACGTTTTAGAGAGAACATCACAGTCCTCAGATTTTTGGGTTGGGGTCTCTAACTTGATGATGATGATGATTCTGGTGTTTGTGATTCTGCGAGTTGCTGTGCAGATGGTACCTTAGTGCACATGCTTGCATGTGTATCAAGTCATGGAGATTGTGTACCTGGGTGTGCACATGCATACCGACTCATGGAGACTGTGCACGAACCATTTGTGCAGAGCTGCAGAAAACAGTGCTCTTCAGTGATGAAGGTGGCAGGCTGGGAGGTAGGTTGTGTGGAATTAGAGTTCATAAATCTTCATTGTTCTTGGAAGCCAAGAGGGATGTGGCCAGGTGTGCTAGCTAGTTTTATGCCAACTTAATACAAGCTAGCGTCACTGGAAAAGAGAGAGCCTCAACTGAGAAAATGCCTCCATTAGATCAGGCTGTAGGCAAGCCTGTAGGGGGGAGGGCCCCACCCATTGTGGGTGGGGCCATTCCTGGGCAGGTGGTCCTGGGTTCTATACAAAGCAGGCTGAGCAAGCCATGGGAAGCAAGCCAGTAAGTAGCACCCCTCCATGGCCTCTGCATCAACTCCTGCCTTCAGGTTCCTGCCCAGTTTGAGTTCCTCAGTGGACTGTGACTCTGGTTATGTAAGCCAAATAAACCCTTTTCTCTTCAGGTTGCTTTTGGTTGTGTTATTTCATCACAGCAGTGAAAACCCTAACTAGGACAGAAATTGGTATCAGAATAGTGGGGTGTTGCCGTTAAAGACCCGAACATATATTTTGTTGAGGATCATGGAAAGGCTTTGAAAGTTTGAGTGAGAAAAGCCATTGAGTGTTCTGTGGGATCTTGGAAGACAAGAATGTTGAGAGCAGTGCAGATGATGGAGGCCTGACTTGTGAAGTTTCAGAGGGAAGATTGAGAGTCTTTTAATGACTCCATCACAGTCAGTTGATGTTTTGAGTTAAGTGTCTGTGGTTCTGGTCAGGTGGGGTGAAGAATCAGCTATGATTGACAAGATATTGGAACCACTAAAGGGAAATGTTTGTTTTACTGGGGCAGTTGATGCTGGTGGCTGGATCTGAGAAATCCGTGGTGATTCAGAAGAGACCAACACCACTGAGGTGAAATCTTTTGGGAAGTGTTTCCTCAGAGCTATCACAGGCAAGTTGTGTTCCAGAGCCACCAGGGTTGTACCTTGTGCTGGTAGTGGGACTTGGTAGTGTAAGAATCACCTAGGTGATGCTGGGTTTGAAGGCATGGAAAGCAGTTGAGGCTTGGCACTGTGTGGCAGGGTTGGAGTTCCTGAAGTGATGTCAGGAGAGGCTATTGGTGAAAGTGTAGCCCAGTTGCAGCTAGACCCCAGTATTTTGAAGATGCTAGTACCACTGGATGGTTGCTAAGGACAATGGCAGGTGTGGAATGGAGCCAGCCTTCACCTAGGAGACAAGCTGTGTGCGCTGCAGAGGTCAGAGGTAGATAAATGGCCCAAGCACTTTGGAGGAGCCCAGAAGATTGTGCATGAACCCCAGATATTAGACACTGAGTTGTTTACATTGTTGAAGTTTGCTTTTTGCTTTATTTGGATTTTTATTGTGCTCTGGTTCTTTATTCTTGAAGTAAAGTGTTTAACTTAATTTTGACTTTTACAGGAACCCACAGTTGAGAGATTTTGAACATCTAAAAGAGATTTTGAGTCTTTAAAAGAGACTGGGTATTTTAAAGAGCTGATTTTTTTTTTAATGTGTCTGAATTTGTCAAGACTGTGGGATTTTTAAAGTTATTGATGTTTTTAATGTGAGATCTTGGGAATGAATAAGAAAGGAAAGGTTATGGTTTAATAGTGATGTTTCTGTGTATCAAGTTGACAAGGGGTCAGTTGTGCTGGCTGATTGTATCAACTTGATACAAGTTAGAGTCAATGGAGAAGAATAAGCCTCAACTGATAAAAAAAACAAAACAAACAAACAAACAACAACAACAAAACGCCTCCTTAAGATCAGGCTGTAGGCAAGCCTGTAAGGCATTTTCTTAATTGGAGATTGATGTAAGATTGTGGGTAGATGAGGCCTCCCTTGGGCAGGTGGTCCTGGGTTCTATAAGAAAGCAGGCTGAGCAAGTCAGGAGAAACAAGCCAGCAAATCATATTCCTTATGCCCCCTGCATCAGCTCCTGCCTTCAGGTAACTGCCCAGTTTGAGTTCCTACCTTGGCTTCCCTCAGTGGACTGTGACTCTGGAGATACATACATATATATATGTATATATATATATATACATATATATATGTATATATATATGTATATATATATGCGCCAAATAAACTCTTTTCTTCCCCGTGTTGCTTCTGGTTGACTGTGGGAATTGGCAAACTCAGAGAAGCCAGCAGCTTTCCTCCTGGTTGTGATCTAAGATGCAGAGAGTGGGAGGAGAGGTGCTCAGGGGAGTAGTGATCCTGGGTGGTGCTCCCAGTGCAGCGAGTGGGCCAGGCAGGTGCCCGCAGGTGCAGAAAGGTACATGAGACTAGAAAGAGGAGGCCATGCGTGGTTCTCAGGGGCCTTGAATTCAGAGTAGAGTTTGGCATAACCCAGGACTGGTGGGACCTGCTGTCACAATTCTGCTTTGTGACCCAACACATCACATGGCTACTTGGATCAAGCAGATGTGTGGAAGACGCTGAGGAGATTTAGGGTGGTTGGATGAAGCCAGATAGAATTAAGTGAATTGGTTCATCCCATGAATGACCAAGAACAAGGAAAAACAAAAGAAATCCCCTGACTTAAAAAAACAAAACAAAACTAAAAGCGAAAGCGAGGTCTGTCAGTAAGGCTGAACTGAAAGGAGCGGCGATGACATGAGGTCTGTGTTGAGGTGAGCCAGGAATTGACTCCGAGCCTCCTAACAGTCATTGGGAAGAGGGGCAAAAAAAGTTAACTTTTAAGTCAAGAAAGGCGACCCCAACGTTGTCAGGAGAGACATAAGATTTCCGGTTTGGGGACAGGAAATAACTTTTTTTGTGGGTAAGATTTTGGTTCAATTTTGAGTCAGAGAGGCACCGTTGAGGGCAGCAGTAGAGTTTATTGTGGGAGTCAGGAGACTGGATCCAACTTTACCTGTGACCTTGGGAGGTTGTTTAACCTGAGTTTTAATTCACTCTACTGTAATGAGGCGGCACTTGCCTTCAAGGGCCTTGATGGTGACTTAACAGAGTCCACAGAAGGACTGGGCATCCAGTAGCTGGTTGGTAATTGCTTCGCTTTCTGTCCTCCCAAGCTGCCTGCCTTTAATTATTATTATGTTTCTGTTTCTCCTTTGCTTTGCCCTGCCTCAGGCCAGCTCCTCCTCCTGCCCCTGAGACCAGGGCACAATTGGGCTGCTGGCTGGATGCCTGATGAACTCAGTCGGGCCAGTGCTCCCTGCTGTGCCCATGTCTGGATGGCCTGCCCTGCCCCCACACTCCTACAACCCACATTCAGGCCTTGGCCTTCTCTGCTCCTAGCCCGAGTGGCTGAGAACTCTGTTCCCTGGCCCAGTCTGGCTTTAGCATGTGCTCCCTTAGCACTCTCTGTGCCTTCCCACCCCCAAATCCTAGGAGTAGATGAATAAATTGTCTTAGCAATCTGTTGTTTTAACCTCCATCTCTCGTGGCTAGAACATGCATCCCAAGGGCAGAGTATTGTGCCCTGCCCCTGTGACATTGGTCGAGAGTCCCAAGTGGATCTGGAATGAGGGATGCATGGGATGAATGAATGAACTGAATGAAGGTTTGTTTGGGGCCAGGGAGATGGTTCAGTGGGCAAAGTGCTTTCTGTGCAAGCCGAGGACCCCGAGTTCTGATCTCAAGCATCAGTGTAACCCGTGGAGACCAGAAGCAGGTGCTGGGGAATGGAGACAGATGAATCCCTTGAGCTTGTTAGCCAACCTGTCTAGCTGAAATGGCCAGAGCCAGGTTCTGAGAGAGACCCTCTCTCTCTCTCCTCTCTCTCTCTCTCTCTCTCTCACACACACACACACACACACACACACACACATACACACACACACGGAGATGATGATTGAAGAGGACATTTCAGTATCAATCTGTCTTCCACACACATATTCATGCCGTGGATTTTCACCCTTTTCTGCCAGGCACGGGTGTACGTACTTGAGGACACTCACACGTGTGTGTACGCTCCCACACACAAACATGGGAAAAGTCAAAATTCATCTTCACCTTATAGTTAAGGAAAGCCATAGGTTATGTTGTTGTTTTTTGAGGCAGTCTCTGGTAGTCCATGCCCAGAGTGGGCCCCAGAAGTGGGCCAGGTAGTCATGAATCTTGAGCTCATGACTTTTCTGCTTCTAGTTCTAAGAGAGTTACAGGCAGGCATGCATGATTCTGTCTGGTGCTTGGGATCAAACCCAGAGCTTCCTTCATGCTAAGAAGACCCTCTACCGGCTGCCCTATATCCCCTGCCTGGAACTCAATTTTTTAAAAAAAAAATCATATATATATATATGTGTGTGTGTGTGTGTGTGTGTTTGTTTGTCAGCACCTACAGTTCTAGCTGGGGTCGGGCATCCCAGCTCTCACCATCATTAGCCCCAATACTCCAAGGCCTGCTCAGATTCAGTCCCCCCATATTTATCCATGGGCAGGGGTTATTTTCTTCCATGATCCTCTTAACTATAAATGCCACTAGTTGTATAATTTGTAGAGAACAGGGTAAAATGCAAATGAATAACTTCTTACTGCAAAATTAATGAGATCTGGGTGTGGCAATGCAAATCTGTAATCCCAGCTCTCCGGAGGCTGAGGAGGAGCTCTGGAGAGTTCAAGGCCACCTTGGGTTAAATAGTGAGTTTGAGGCCAAACTGATCTAAAGATAGTAAGACGCTGTTATAAAAATATAAATTGTATTCAATTCTCAAAAGAAAAAAAAAAGCCCTTTTGTATTAGATTGAGACATTTGAGATGGCTGCAGAGACATTCAAGATATCGGCCACAGACATTAAATCTGGCACTGCGTTTTAAACCACGGGGCATTGTGTGGCTTCAGGGGCACAGTAGATCTGGAGTACTGGTGCTTTCTCTGGCTCACACTTTACCGAATACCTGGCTCTTGTTAGCATCTCATTTAAATATCAAATGAATGAACGAAAGTAAATACACCAGTAGATGTTCTATAGCTTTCCTGAGTTCCAGTTTTCTCATCTCCAAAGTGGGGATATCCTGCTTGCTTCCCAGGCAGGCAGTGAGGACCCTCTGAGCCTGAGGCCAGCAGATAAACCTTGGGGACATGGCCTGGAACTAGTCAGGTCCAAGTGGACAGAGGCCAGAGGCCAGCTTTGTGTAGTGCAGAATGAGGCTGGCCTGATAAGGTAGGTGGACTCTGCTCTCTGGAAGCTGTCAGCTTGCCTCTGATGACATACGTCTTCCTGGCCAGAACCAGGGACCGGGGAGAGCCTGTACCTCCTCTTCATTCTAAGCCCTGTCAAGCACCAACATGGACCTGGCACCGAGTTAGGAACTCTGTATGTTTTATCAAAAAAGTGCCCAAGGCCAGGGTCAGAGAGAGATAATGGCAGGTCCAAGGTTAATCAGCCAGCCAGGGAAGTAATGCTAAATAGTCTGAGGGGTTGCCACACCCCCCTTCACTTCTTAATATCTCTTGGGGTTTCTAACCCACATTTGCCCATTTTGCTCCCAAGAAAATGACGCAGTAACATTGTACTTCATTAATAAGTTGTCAGTACTATGCTGGGGCGGCTCTGAGCTGTACTATACTGCCCCTTCCACATTGTTAAAACCTATACGAATGCCCCCATTACTTGCCAAATTAGTGTGTCCCGGGCAGCTACTGCTATACTTGTCTGTCCTCAGAGTGAACTTCTCTTGGCCATGTACTCTGGGCTATATCACTTAATGGCTACCTCCTCCTCTTCCCCTCTTCCCCTCTCCTCCTCCTCCTCCTCCTCCTCTTCCTCTTCCTCCTCCTCTTCGTGGTCCTTACCTGAGACCCTCTACTCCATCTCAAGCCCCACCTTCCTCTCTCCCCTGCCCAGTCACAGACTCTAGCCCTTTATTAACAAATCAGGGATTATTGAGGAACATTTTTGCCAGCACATTGCTCAATACAATGTCCGTCTCCAGACTGAAACCTGATCTTGGGGCACAGAATACAGTGTCTGAATACACAGTGCACAAGACCAGTCCTAATAGGGAAGGGCCAGTGTGGATGCCGGATTAGTCATAGCCTCCTTTAGTCTGCTGAGAATGGCAAAGCCATGAGGGGAGGGTGTTCGTAGGCCTCTATGTGTACTCTTGTGTAGGGTGACCAAGGATATCACCTGCCACAGATACCATCTGTCCTGCACTCTGGGTTTAGGTGCCACTGACTTATCTCTGAGGCCAGAACAAACTCTGTCTATCCAGCAGGCCTTCTACATCCTTGAGGCTGTAGCTGGCCACTGCTGGTATGGCAGACCCAGGGACCATTGAAACTACAAGACTATTTTTCTGAGGAACCATTCTTATACAAATACTTGGCCTGTTTTTGAGTTTTATGTCAGAAAAATAATGGCTTTTTAGACTTAAGATGCACTGAGGCCTTCCTTTATGAGCTTGCTTTATAAAATTAAGGAATTGTGTATTAGAAACAGAAAAATGAAAGAAATCAGGGCCCTTGATACTCTTCTCTCCTTGCAAGACCATCATGAATGCATCTCAATTCACACACGTGTACCTCCCCACCCCATACAACGCACATATATTGCAAACACAGTGTCTCCTGACAGCCCCTCCCCGACATGCTTTCATTTTCCTTTTAAAGACTAGAGGTCAAAGGCCAACTGCCTACTTTGAGCCCTGGGATTTGGCTTTTTCGGGGAGTTTAGAGTGAATAGTTTGGTAAGGCCTGAAGTCACTGTGCAGTCCCACAGCCATCAAACTTCTCTCTCTCTCTCTCTCTCTGCTTTGAAACATCTTGTATTTTGAAACTTGTGGTCAAACAGACAGACAGACACAGACACACAGACACACACACACACACATACTATTAAGATGGGTAAAACTTGCATCTGGTGTTATGAAATTCATTTTATGCTTTTCCTTAATCATGGTTTTAAACTTCTTGTCTGTTCATTCTCTGTCCTCTGCTTTTTAATGGCTGATAGGTGTTCTGGGGCTTTTTTGATAGTCCAGCAGTAGATGTGCCTTGCAGGAGTCTTCAATGAAGTGTTCTCCTTCTATTTCTTTGAAGTCTCATGGTAACTTGTGGTGTCCAGGCTCCTAGAACTGTAGCCTCTGTAGGTGCTGGTTGTGGCCTTCAGGGCAACTTGGATGAGGCACTGAGCTATGAAAAGAGCCCAGGGCTACATTTTCCATCCTGGAGGCACTCAACACTGGCTTTCTCTCAGCTGCTCATATATCCTTACTCTTCCTAACACGCATGTACACACACACACACACACACACACACACACACACACACACACACACACACACCAGACCTTCAGAGTCCTTAATATCAGTAGAGTGTTCCTTGCCACACATTGGACCTATTGTTGTGACTATGGACCTGACCTCCTGGTTGTGGAGTAAGCAGGCTGAGACACTCCTCAGCACGCCCAGGGCTGCCACAGGAACCTCACATGTTGGTACCTGTGGATCTCTGATCCCTTCATGGAAGAGGAAAATTTGAGGCTCAAACAAGAGTATCTTCCTTTCAGATACAAAGAGAGCCAGGAGCAGAGTCTGGGCTAGATCTCACTGCCTTTGTAGATCCGTATGGGTGGCTCTCCAAATATGGCCAGTTGTGGGATCTGGAACCCTTTACTGGGATTCTCTGGGTTGTGAAGATTGTTGGCTTGCCTGTCTCCAGCTTTTCCAGCATCTACCTCCTGCAAAACACTTTCTTGTACAATCCAACAGCACCAATCATAATAACATCAACAGAACTTTTTCCCATCATTCCTAGGGGCTAGGGAAGAATAATAGCCTCTGAAAGATGTCCGTGTCTTAAGTCTCAAAATATGCTTTCTTACTGTGGCTAAAAAGGACTTTGCAGCTACCATCACAGTTAATGACCTTGAGGTTGGGTGTGTATCATCACAATGGATCTTTCAACTGAAAAGCTTTCCCAGCTGTGATCAGGGCAGGTGTGATTAGAAAAGCCATGTTTGGAAGCACAACAGTGCTAACTTTAGGGGTAGAGAGAGGTGGTAGAAACCAGGGAGGTGCCCCTTCCAAGCTGGGAGAGTAAAGGAGCCCCCAGAATAGGAACTCGGCTTGAGTGATATGGCACCTTGATTAGCTTAAGAGATCCCCATGAACTTTTAACACACAACCGTGACTGAGATTATAACGTAGACCTATGGGTTCTCCAGGAAGTTCCATTTGTCCCCAATCATTGTATACACATGTACATGCACATACAATTATGTTGCTCCTCAACTTGGGGGTGAACACTGACAAGGCAAGGAAGAGGAGGAGGGGGAGGGGATGGGAAGGGGAGAGGAGAAGGGGGAGGGGAGGAGGAAGAAGAAGAAGGAGAAGGAGGAGGAGGAGGAGAAGGAGAAGAAGAAGAAGAAGAAGAAGAAGAAGAAGAAGAAGAAGAAGAAGAAGAAGAAGAAGAAGAAGAGGAAGAATGATGTTAGTTTCGCTAAAGTTAGTCTACTAATTCTGATACCAACAATAGCAGCACCCTCTGGCACTCTGCTAAACGTGCCACAGTTAATCTGTCATATGCTAGGAGACAGTCTTCCTATACCCATGCTCCAATACCCATTTTATGGGTGAGGAAACTAAGACTTACAGAGGTTAAATAACTTGCTCAGGTTCTCCCCACTAAGAAGCTAGGATTGGACCTAGGTGATCTGGGTCACATTTAATCACTTTGGATACTTTAAGATGTGTGTACACACACACAGCACCCAGTTCTAACTTAACCAGCCTTCATCCTTCAGATTCTCCCCTCCTCATCCCCTCCCTCCCTTTTATTACTGCCTAAGGGGTATAAAAGGACCCATGGATGGAACTCCCTAGGGTTAGGGTCTTATCAAGGCTTTTGATAATGATTCATCAAGAAATAAAGTTGCTAATATATTCTTTTGAATTTTGCGTCTCCTTTTATGAAACTTCACCCACTTCAGCCAGATGATTGGTGGGATGTGATGTGTTATTAATTACACACGACGATGAGTCAGTGTGTCAGGCTTGGTACAGGTTCCAGGCTTGTCAGCTCACAGAAGTGGAGACATCCTGACTTGGTGTGTACATAGACCGCAGCAGGGTCCTGCAGGTGGTCCTGCTCTTGGGGTGTCCCACTGGCTTGGGCGGGCCACTGACTGCAGAGCATTCCCTGTTTTCCGGGAACTAGCAGCTGGTGTTTCATACCCATGCCCCTACTTGCCTAAGGGGGGAGGTTGGGCCAGGCCCCAGGAACCTGTTGGTCTGGTTTGGAAGCTTATTACCAGGCTCTGGGGAAGGATAGAGCCCCAGGGGGGAGGAGGGATAGAGGAGATGGAGGACTGGTCATAGGGTTGGAGATGAAGAGGGAGTGTGTATTGGGGGAGAGCAGAATAGCACTGGAGGACCTGGAATAGCAGGGGCGGTCCACACTCCTCCATCTCATTCCCTGCTTCCTCCATGCCTCCCTCTCCAGTTCTCAGGGGAAGGACTTAATCTGACTGGAGGACTTGAAGGAGGAAGGGAAGTCTTTTTTGAGGTGCTTCTCTTAAAATCCGGCCAAATCTGCTTCCAGAGACTCTTTCCTAGTTTTAGTGAGGGATAAGTGCCTTGAGAAAGAGGTGATAATAAGACGAGAGAGGTGGGCTATGTAGTGCGCTCCACTGGTATCCTGAGAAGTGATGGGGATGTCTCCACAGTGGGAGAACCTAGGCAGCCTGGCAGATCAGGGACACCTTTCTTCCTCTGCACGGATACTTTGAGATTAATGGCCCAAATAACTAAAATACAAGTCATTTTGCGTTGTTATGCTCTACAATAATAGAATAGTAGAATATAGAATAATAATTATTCTATACAATCCAGGCCCCAGGGCCCAGCCTCCAGATGCCTTCTGACCCACACGATTTCTTTCCTTCTCTCTCCCTCCTTTCTCTTTCCCACAGCTACGTGGAGGCTAGTCTTGCGCTGTGGATGGGGATTAGAAGAGGCCTTGGTTCTCTGAGATTATTGCCCAGGGTCTCTTAAAACACTTCTGAATGATAGCTGAGCCCTTTAAAGGGTGGGCAGGTGGGACCAGCAGAGAACCTAGTACCCCAAGTCAGACACACCTCATCTCAGTCAACTGCCTTCAGAGCAGGCCTGGTGGTCCCAGCTACTTTGTTGAAAAAAGTGGATGCTCAGGGGTGAGCAGATGACATGTCCAAAGGTCAAAGGTCACACATCAGACCCAGGGGCTCTGAGACCCAGATCAGACTGATTCAAAACTTCCTAACCATTTGCTAGAGCACTTTTTCCCAGGAAGGAATTCCAGGCCAGGGAAGGCTAAGGGTGGTGAATGTGTGGTACTTCACAGTGGGCATCCAAGGGTGCACTTAGATGACTGCAGGCTCCCAATAGGGCTTCCAAATGGTCTGAGATCAAGATGCCTTGGCATATCAGCCAACAGGCAAAAGGGATGCTGAAAGATTTTTCTCTGCAAAATGTCAGGGCCTGAGACGAAAAGCGGCCTCCTGCTTGAAGCGTGAGTCTCTGAGTAAGGCTGGCTTTGAATCCTGCTATAGTCACTTGCCTCTACATGACTGGGAGAAAAAGTCTTTTGACCACATATGGCTGCTCTGTGAACCATAAAAAAAAAAACAAAAACCCTCCTTACAGAACTGTTATGAGCACTGAGCAAGCCCTGAGCTGGGCACAAGGTAAAGGTTGACGATGTTCATGTTTTCTTTCATAGGCCGACATCAGGGTTAGCATGGAGTATATCAGAAAGCTCCAGGAAGAGGGAACTCTCAGGCTAGGGTTTATCAGTTCTTGGAGGTTGGGCTTGGCAGCCTTCTTCCTCCCCCAGTGCCCATTGTCCTTGCCCTAAGCTTTGGATTGACAGGAGGCAGGGTGGGGAGGAAAGAGAGGTTCCAAAGGTCACCCATGGGGCCTGACTCTCCCAGGAAGCAAGAGAAGCTGCTAGGCCAACAGCTCCAGGGCAGGACAGCCTCTGTCTACCTCGAGGGCCCATGGTGGGCATGGGAGTTTAGGCTGGATTGAGTCTCAGGGCATCTTGGCTTTCCTTCCTCTCTACCCATGAAGCTACCACCCGAAAAGATCAAAGCGTCTCAGAAGAAGTACCAGGACCACAGCTGGTGGAGTGCTGGCAGGTACTGTGGTAGCCTCACTCACCAAGCAAAGTGTGGCTTTGGTTAGTTTTGAAGGAGTTAATTGCCTAAGACACAGAGACACACTGTGGCTGTCATCCCAGGCAGCCACAGACCATGGGAAATGGAGCCCTGGATACTGGTAGAGGCCTATGAAGATGACTTAATGCTGTTGGAACCAGAAGGAAGAAACTGGAAGAAACAAGAAGCTGTTGTGTCAATAGGTACTGGGTAGAAGTTTAACCTTTTTATGGAGAAAGGGTCTCACGAATACCAGAGTTCCTCAGGCCGGCGAAAACCACACAGAGCCCAGTCTTTGAACTTCATTCCCTCAAGAGTTGAGATCTCAAGAGACAAAAAAGGACCTGGGTGCTGAGTTCACATGGAATTGGGTTTGGGCCCTGGTTCTATAAGCTCCCTGAACTCCAGTTTGCGAAATGGGTGAGTGAAAAGCCTTCACAAGTGAACCCCTGAGCGCGTGGATAGTATCCAATGTACCAAAGTGATCAAGGAACTCAACAAAACAGAAATGTCAGCGTGGTGTTTAAAACCTCATTTCCTAGACTCTGCTGAGCACTTGCTGTGGGCCAGGCTTTGTGTGAGGTGCCTTCTTCCTATTTGCCCTCTGCCTGTTCTCAGGGCTTCTTCACAAAGCTTGGTCCCACACCCCAATGTTTGTATCCTCATCACCCTACTCCCTTCTTACAGAGACCTGAGGGTTTCTTCCTTCACCTTTAGATCCTTAACTGCCACTGTATCCTTAGATTCTGCTTCCCAGCTGTCCAGGAGGCTGAACCTAGACCCAGTAGAGCCAGCTGTCATGGCCGAACTGCTGGCTTCCTGAAGACAAGGTGCCTATCTTCAAATACCCTGCAGTCCCATGCCCCAGTGGGTCCCACTTGAACCCAAGACCCAGGGTCCTTCCTCACCTGCGGATCCTCATCCAAACTCAACCTAGGGCTGGCTACTTTAATATTCCCCAGCAATCTGCAGAAACTTAGGCCAGGCAACTTCCCACTTGAAATGTTGACAAGTACTCCTAATAAAGTAAAAGCCTGTTTTCTATCTTTCTTCCTGCCAAGGGCATCAGGGATGATTGATTGATTGATTGATTTAGAGAAATTAAAACATGTCACATATTTCATAAGCAACATAAGCACCCGTGCAGGGCCCCGAATACCTGACATAAAAATGCTGGCTTTAAATGTGGGAATAAATGTTTTTCAATACTTAAATCAGTATCACATATAAAAAAATGAATACGGGGCAAAAAAAATCATTTCTTTCTTCTTGATCGGCACTCAGTGAATGCCTCTTTAGCTCTAGATCTTTCAGGGGTGTAGCTGTGGCTTAAGAACGTGTAAAGACAGAAGTATTAAAACATAACCACCATCCAGTCGAAGATACTTAAGGGGTTCCAGTGGCCATGTCTTGAGATATCACCAAACCTCGGCACTGCTCAGAAGTTCTAGACTTTGCTCACTTCTCCACCCCTATCTTGTCCAGTGAGTTCCATATTCCTTACTTTCAGAACACACCTTATACTTCCCTCTGCTTGGAATGCCATTTCCTCTGAGTCACCTTGAAAGGCATGCTCTAGGAGGGTAGAAATCCTTTGCTGGCGGATCCTGAGTTCCTAGCCTGGTGTCTCACATTTGGTAGGTGCTTGCTAAACATTTGGAAAATGAGTTAATCAGCCTGGCAAACTCCTATTTAAGCTTCAAAACCTCCATCAAATATTGTCTGTCCCCTTTTCTCTATTTTTGTGCTTAGTAGGGCCTGGGACTGTAGTCTTTGCTTCCTTAGTGGGGCTTGAGACTACAGTCTCTGCTCCTTGCTGCTTTGTGTTCGGTTGGTCCTCCTTAAAAATTTATTGTGTGCAAATGTGCATGTGTGTGTGCGCGCGAATGTGTGTATGCATGTGTTGTATATGTGCATATAGGTGTCCATGGAGGCCGGAAGAGGATGCTGAATTCTCTGGAACTGGAGTTATAGACAATTGTGAGCGTCTACGTGGGTGCTTTGAATTGAACTTGGGTCCTCTGGAAGAACAGCCAGGGCTCTTAGTTGTTGGGCCATTTCTCCAGCCCTCTTTAGTCCACTTCTTACATATCTGCAAAACTAGGACATTCTAGACTTTGGAGTCATCACATCTGGGATACAATATTTTTTTGACCATTCATTCATTCATTCATTCATTCATTTACTCATTCACATATTCAATAGAGTGTTATTGGGTATCTGGCTCCTATGTCCCAATCCCTGGGAATTAAATGGCAAGTATAGGCAGAGTGCTCAGTATCTGACCCAGGTGGCTGAGGCCGAGATATGACATCCTTTATAAACCCAGTTTTGTGTGGAAATTTGACGAGATGAGATGGGGTCAGAACTCCAGGACAAAAATGATATAGTAAGGCCCGGGTTTTAAACTCAGTAAGAGACAGGGTGAGGAGGTCTCTGAAGGGCAGATGGAAGGCTATGTTGGAATTCAAACTGCCTGTTTGAAATTATTAATAATTTCATAAAACTTTGGAGGGCCGAGCCTCAGAAAACAGTGAACGTGCTTTGTGTTAAGGCTTGAGACTTCCCAAAAGGACGTGGCTTGAAATTAAGTAGAACAATCAAAATTAGTTTTTTTAAGAAGATCAAATACAAACATATTGTGACCTTGGGTTTCCACTTAATATTTTGGGGCCATCCAAGTAGTATGTAGGCAGCTGGGAATCATTACTGTTTTGTGAGAAGGGAAAGATCTCATTATAGTAACGACTGGGCAAGGGGTGGTGGCCCAGAAATGGAGAAGGGAACATCAGAGCAGGGAAGCCACCAGGAGCTCTAGGAAGGAGAAGGGACCCATAGGTCACAGCTCCCGGGAAGGAGGGAAGAAAAGACCACAGGTCACAGATTGGGACACATGCTGGGATGAACCACTGCTCTGCTCCTTCCCCGTGTGTCCTCCATCCTCACTCGTGTCCTGCGGCTTTTCTCTAGTTGCACTGGCCACCTGATGGGCCCTGGGTACTGGGTATAATTTGCTGCCCCTGAGGTATGGGTTTCCACTTTTCACTTAAAATGTTTGGTCCGATGTCCATCTGCTCTGCTGGACCAAGTGCTGAGGGCAAAACCTGTCTGTGCTTTGGTTGTCCCTGTCACCCTGTCCCTAGCACTAGGACAGGCAGAGACAGGTATAGCAATATAATAACTACTGAGGAATGAATGAATGGCTGCCAAATGGTTGATGCCTTCAGCGACTCTGCAGCCAACAGCCTGAGCCAAACGAGAACTTTCCAATGGTCTGTGAGAGTTTCTGACTTTGGACTCGATGTGCATTTCCATGATCAAGTCCAGAGCATTGGGAAATAAGAGCCTGTGTCGTAAGAAGGTGGCCTGGTGACGTGGGTGCCACTGCACAACAAACCTCCCACTGATCACTGTTGTCGGACAGCATCCCTTACACTCTGCTCACAGGCTCTGAGGGTAGGGACAAGTGAAGGACACCAGGGGACAGTTCCCTTCTGCTTTGTAATGTTTGAGCAGCTCAGCTGGGATGACTATGGTGTTGGGAATGGGGACCCTCTTCAAGACACATATTTGCCCCTGTGTCTGTGTTGGCTCAAGGCTGAGCTTGCTGGATTATCATCTGAAGCAGCACACAGGCCCTCGAGTGGTTTCAGGGTACTAGGGAATTAGGGTTTCTTATTGGCATCTTATGCCTCCAAGTGCTCCACATGATAATATGGAGGTTGTATGGCAATGGAGTGTCTCTTCTGTATTCTGGTGATCCGAGGTAGCCAGCTCAAGGGGAAGGACCACAGGCCCCAAATCTCATGGAAACTCTGTCAGGACTGCCATGGATGATTTATGCATGGTAGATCTCTGGCATCAGGTTGGCTCATGATCATTCAAACAAACAAACAAACAAAAAACCAGATGAACAAACCTAATTCCCATTCTGCTTTTCACACGGGTTAAGAACATTCCAATTAGCTTTGCAAAAGAGGGAAGAGGCTTGGCGTTTCAGAGTCCAGGGTTCAAATCCTAATTTTGTGACCGAAGCAGTGGGCTCTTGGGCAAGTCACTCGGCCCACTTGAATCTCACACATTGACAGCCTGATACTGTAGGGAGTTTAGTGAGCTGCTGGAGAAAGCTTGCAGCCTGGTGAGAATCCAGTGGTGCTCTCTGTTGTGCTCCTCCAGGCTCCTCCATGTAGGGAGAGTCAGAATAAACGCCTCTCCAACTGTCTTCCTGGATTTAGGCTGGCCGTGACCAGAAGGGATCCAATTTATGTCCTTGGGTCAGTTGCTAAGTAAGGCCCTGGAGACAAACAGAGAACCCTATGATCAGTCTTTGGGGCATATGTATCCAGTAGGCAAGAGAGGTGGACCAATATGCTTCTGAGGAAGTGTGTGGTGGGCCACAGGTCCCCTGATGTCAGTCTTGGATATGCCTTTGATCTGTTCTTAGTTATTTATTTAGATTCAGTTAAAATCTGACAGCTCATTGACTTGAGAAGAATCGTCATGTGAAGACAGAAGCAAGCTTTTTGCTGCCTCCTACTGTGACCTAAGGCTTATTCAGTACTGTGTTAAGAACTGTATCATTTTCATGCATAATCTCATTTGATCACACCAATATCTTTCTGAGGTAGGTCTTTGCATTGACTCCACTTTACAGAGAGACACTGAAACTCAGATAAACAAAGTGAGTTGACCAGCACCTTCTGGTGTGAGAGCTGCCAGAGTACTGATGTAGCCCCCAACTGTTTGCACTGAAGCAAAGTGTCCCAAGGGGGGGGGAGGAACATCCTGTTCCATATGGCTGGAACATCTTAGTGTGAGTTCTCATTCAGTTCAGACATTAGACTCCTTCTAGGAGAGGGAAGGATAAAGACCTTGACGATCCTGTGTAGGATCTCAAAACTATATCCTATGGGAGGGCACTGCCCTGGCATAGTAGAAAGAAAGCTGATTATGGAGTTAAAAGCATCTATGCTTGCTGAGTGGCACCCCATGGTGGTATTAGCCAGTTAGAGCTGTCTGAGACCCATCATGTCTCTTTAACTGTGGTGTATCTCCTCCCGCTAGTGGGGTTGAGACTATAGTGGGTCAGAAGTGTTGTTGCAGGCAGGCCCGCGGAAGCTGAGCCCTTTAGCAGGATGTCTAGCATCAAAGTGCTCATACTAGGTAACTCTCAAGCTCTAGGGGTATGGCTTTCTTGGCTGGTCAGTCAAAATTATTTTCTTGGTCTGGCTGCTTTTTCTGCATGCTAAGGAGGTAAGGGTTATTGTACTAATGACCACGCTTCTTTTCTTCATGTTTTCATTTGAAATTTGTAAGGATGCCAATCAGCACGTGTATCTTATGGGATTATCACAATTGAATAAACTGTAGCACGGAGAAGTCGAGTAACTGGCCCAAGGCCATACCACAGTGGATGAGGCTGAGATTTGAATCTGGACTTCTGGTTGTGATTCTCGGTTCTCATTATCTATGGTTCTTCCAGGGGAAAGATGGCCCCTGGAATGTCTGGCTAACATGGGTGACAGCAAAGGTGTCCCTGCTCTCTGCCTCTTCCATCTTTTCCCAGCCATAAGTAAAAGGGTAGGACTTCCAGACTGCTGCTGGGTTGGGGAACTGCACCAAGCAGGACATCAATTTGTTTAGCCACATGGTCCTCTGTGGCAAGAATTAGGCGAGGCCCTGGGAAGATAGCTATAAACAAGGCAGGGCAGATGCAGGCAGAGGCTATGGTAGTGCCGTGTGTGTGCTGGGCTTTGATAGACATAGGGAATGTGGGTGACCTCTTTGTCTTCCTTGGACCTCATATATTCTCTCACTTCCAACTGCCTGAGTCTACACTGTCAGTGCTGATGACAGGCTAAAGATTGATAGTCACCAGGAATGGCCCCCAGCTAGTGAGTGACAGCCTGGTGGATTTATACCCAGGGGACTCAGGTGCATGCTCTGCCTTCAATCTCAGCAGAGCAGACTTCTGGCTGCCCATAGTGGGAACTTTGCTGGTATACTGAACTTGGCCTTTTTCTGTACAATCTGCCAGGGGGATTGCGGAGGGACTCAGAGATGGATGGCAAAATGCTGTGTGTGTGTGTGTGTGTGTGTGTGTGTGCGCGCCTGCCTGTCTGTCTGTCTTAAGGTTTCTATTACTGTGATAAAACACCATGATCAGAAGCAACTTGGGGAGAAAGGGACTTATTTTAGCTTATAGTTCTACATCACAGTCCATCACTGAAGGAGTCAGGGCAGGACTTCAAACAGAGCAGGGACCTGAAGCTGATACAGAGGCCATGGGGGAGTGCTGCCTACTGGCTTGGTCCTCCTGGTGCACTCAGTTTGTTTTCTTATATATCCCAGGACCACCTGCCCAGGGGTAGCACTGCCCCCAATAGGCTGGTCCTCCCGTATCAAACATCAATCAAGAAACTGTTCTACAGACTTGCCGTCAATCCTAGAGAAGCATTTCATTTCCTCAATTCAGATTTCTTCTTCCCAAATGACCTACCTTGTGTCAAGTCAAAAGTGAACTAACCATACAAGGTCTGTGAGTCAGAGATGGGGGTAAAATAGATCCTCAAAAGAATGTAAAATAAATCCTTAGAGTGGGTGGGAGTTAGCCAGTGGAAGGGGAGACGAGGATGGAGAGAGGCCGGGTGGATGTTCAGGGGAGGTTAGTCTGGAGGAACATGATGACTCTGCATTCGAGTGTGGCAGGGTAGGGTGAAATTGTAAAGCTGAGGCTGACCATAGGAGCGACAAAGGACAATTTGCGCTGCATCTTAGCACCCTGGGCAGACATGGAAGAATTGAAGGTAGGGAAATTTGTGAAGGATTTAGAAGCCAAGATGGTGTGCTTGCTGGGTTCAGCTGGGCATGTTCTAGAAGCTCCTTCTGGGGAGGAAGGAAGAGAGTGTGCTGGGTTGATTCTCCTTCAAGGAACTTCTTCTTGCTACTGGTCTGCCCTCTTGGGAAACCATAAAGTTGGGCACTGTGGGTAATTACAGACTTAAAGAGGCCCAGGGCCGGGAGTCTGAAGAAGTGGGGTGGGGGATGTGCTGTGAACAGGAGTCAGCATGCTGGCCTGGCTGTAAGTGAGGGAAGCGGACACCTAGACACCCAAGGTCCCCATAAAGTGGCCCAGAGCTGGTCATGTACAGGCATCCAGGGATGGAACACGGCATTGCCACAAGCCACTCAACAACACTCTGGCCCTATTTTTCTTTCTCAGGGTTTGTTTCTGTGGATGCTGAGGTAGGCTCTTGGTACAGTGGATGCTTTCTTTTGGAGTTCTTGGATTCAGTGGGTTCTGCATGGTGAAAAAAGTTCTGCTATGTTCTTCCAAGACAGAAGTGCCTCCCAGGCATTTTAAATAGGCTTCCTGAGGTCCCCTTCCTGCCATGTCCTCTACCGACTTGACATAAACCCATTTGAGAAAGACAATCCACATGGCTTGAAAACTTCATGAACAATGGAGACGAGAGCTAGAGAGATCTGGATTTGAATTCTCTTTTTCCCAACATCTGTATCTCTCCTGGAAAAAAGTTCCTTTTGCTCAGGAAGCCTCAGTTTTCTCATCTCTGCAATAGGCTGACAACACCCACTTTGCAGGTTAGTTGGGAGCACCAGACTCGGTGGATAGGTGTTAATATGTAACAGCCATGAAGTCAGTATTTTGACTAAGCCATTCCTCCTTACCCTTGTTTTAAAGGTGTACAAAGACATTCAAAGCCTTCCCAGAACTACTTCCCACACTCCATTTATGGGATAGATGATCTTAAAGAAGACGGAAACGAGACCCAGACAGACGGAGGGTCTTGTGAAAGCCGCTCTGGCTAATTAAGCTCTGTTTGTAGTTCTTTGGTGAAGCACAATCATTTGTTAGCTCTAATTAAAAGAAACTATAAAACCAACATAGAACCCAACTGAATAGTTGGAAAACAGGGGGGTGGGGGATCAGCCCTGCCTCATGAGGCTGACAGACTAGCAGTGCCGTGAGGACCCAGTTCATACACGTTGGCCTGGGCCATAAACTCCACAGTGCCCTGTTCCCCATCCCAGATGAACCATTACCATGTTAATGGTTTCCTGTGATGTCATCCAACTGATGCTGAGTTTTACTTTCATTTTTCCCCAGTTTAAGATTCTGATGGACACCTGTTCCCAGTACTTGGACACTGTGTCAGATCCACATGATGAACATAGACTATGTCTCCCCCCACCCCCTTTTTTTTGGTCTCCTTTGCTTCAGATAAATTCACAGAAGCAGACTTGGTGGGTCTTGGGGAAGGAACACATTTTGTGGTCCATGATACATATTTTCCAATTTACCTTCCATAAAGGCTCTTGTTTACTTTGCTTCTAGCAAAGCTTATCTGTGTAGAAATTTCCATGCAACCTTACGAGCATTGAATATTACTATTTGTTGTTTAGCTTGCTACATGTGTTGCTACTTCTTTTTAATTCTATTTTTGACTCACTTTTATTTGTTAATTCAAATATATACATATGTGTGTATACATATATGTGTACATATGTATCTGTTATTGCATATGTTCCAGTGAGTTCACACTCTGATTTGAATAGTATTGGGTATTTTTTTTTTTTTTTGGTGGTATTGAATAAGGCAAGTCTTTTGTTACAATGTGCAAAAAGTACCATGGCTGTGTGTCTGCAAAAGGCAAGTGCACTGTCTGCCCTGACGGACAGCGATAATTGTCCTCCTAAAGCAGGGTTGCCTCCAAAGCTGAAGTAAACACATGATTTTACAGAACACAATGGGAGCCCAGACTGACCCTGGTGAATGAAGTTGCTAATGCAGCTTCCTGGGGTGGATGCCAGCCAAGGGCTTTCCCTGGGTGACTTAACAGTAGGTCCTGGTGACAGCTGTAAATATGGGACAGACAAGCCAAGGGATGAGGCAGGGGCTGGGGCAGGGTGTATGGGTGTCTGCATTGGGGTACGGGTGGGGGAGTGACGTCTATAGCAGCCACACTGACTCCAAACACCTCAGGGAAGGGGGCTTGGCATGGCTCAGGTGAGAACACTGAGGGCATCTGAGGTGGGGATGTGTAGTGAGAATTTTTCAAACCCTAACAGAGGCCAAGAATACCTCTCTGGTGGATCTGACACAGTGTCCAAGTACTGGGAACAGGCAGACCCAGGTTCCCAACTTGGCTCTGACTGCTGAGATTAGTGGAAGCTGTCCTTGTGGGCTAAAGGTTACTCAGGAGCCTGGGCATGTTCTGTCCTCTTTTTCTATGACCTCGCTGGCCTCTCCAGGCTGGGATCCTTGTGCCTTTACTCTGCCCTACGTGACTCCCTGCTTATGTTCAGAAGGCCTCTTAGATGGCCTTTCCACCTCTTACCTCTCAGGCTGACCTTGAGGCAAGCTGCTTCTAGGCTGCTCTGATTTCTGACCCCACAGCACCAAGGAAAATCTGCTTGTGGCCTCTCTTCTTGTGACATTGAAGGCATCTCTCATTAGAGAATAAGCCCCTTGCTTGGACTTAAAAAGGAGAAGCCACTGTATTTCCTCGTGCTTGAAGTACTATGCTAACTTCTCCTCCTCCTCCTGGAAACCTTCCTTGACCTCTCCAGCTGGCAAAGGATTGCTTTCTTGGCCTTCCTCCGTGCCACCTTTCTTACTGTTCTTACAGCACTTGGTTGGTGCTTGGTCTGTTCACAGGGTAACTCCCTTCCCAGAGACCCAACTCTGTGGCCACATCTGCATCTCTCTTATCGCAACCTTTCATGGGATAACCTTATCCCTTGAGCTGGCCTCGGCACTTCGAGGACTCTCAAGGAACATTTGCTGAGCGAGCGCGTGAGTGAGTGATGAAATATTGCCTCTGACATCCACAGAGGGCTCCCGATATGGGTTCTCTTGCTTGGCACAACTTTCCTGTCTAGGCTTGATAGACAGAATGCCACCATACACATTTGAATAATGACACTGGCTGACGCTCATCGTAAGCCTTGGGGTACCAGCCCTGGTGGATAGTGCTTTACGAGTACAACACAAAGAAACTGCTACCCTCATCACCCTCATCACACCAGGACAAGTTTGAGGTTTGCTGAGGACAAGTGACTTGCCAAGGTTAAATTGTGAGGAAGGAACAGAGCTGGAATCTGACCCCAGTTCTGTGTACTGCCAAAGTTCCTGCCTGGCCACACTGCCCCTCCTCAGGGTATCACATCTCCTGTTTTGCCCTTTGGACCTTGAGTTCTAAGGAGAAGGAACAGTGTCTTCTGTGTCCTGGCATCTCCAGGGCCGAACACAGGGTTGGGTGCAGGTAGGCGTCTATAAATGTTGAGGAAAGAGGTGGCTGGATGGACAGATGGCTGGTGTCTGCCCTTGCTCTGTTGCAAGTGGGGAGTTTCGGCAGTCCTGCAGAGCACTGGGGGATGGGAGGGAGGAGGGGTGGGGTTTAACTTGGGGCTGATCTTGTACCCAAGTTGTTCTGGTCATAAAACACAAGGTGTGTCATTGTGGGGACACAGTGAGCAACGTGTCTGCCTGCCAGTGTATCAGATATGTCTTGCCAAACACAGGCAAAATGAAATGTCCTGGGAAGGCAAACAGTCTCCTCCCTCCTGTGCCCGAGAGCAGGATCATTGTGCTCTACCTACAAGCAAGTTCCTCCAGTGTCCCTGCCGATGGCCATGAGAGATAACGCATGTCATGTGTGTCTCTGTGAGTGAAGAGCAGCTGTCTTGGATATGTAGGTGCTGTAGGGTTCCTAGCATGTAGCTGGGTCAGGTTATTATCTATCCAGGGAACAGGCTCTTAGGAGGAGTGAGATCTCCCAGCTCAGGGCTGCCGTGTCTGTGCCCCTAACATCAAGGACTGTGATCTGGGATTGGTCTTTCTTCTCTAAGCTCACTGTGTGAGACCATCTGACTGCACTGGAGTGTAGTTATTGATGTATAACCAAAGCCCAAATGCACACGGTGGGGGCACTTATTTCACACGCATACCGTCGGTTTTCCAGCATGCCGTTTGGCTCTGCTTACAGTCTCACCTCCAGTGATTCAGAGATTCAATCACAGCCAGGAGCAGCTTTCACTTGAATTGGCCTTTGCTCCATCTTTGACATTTTACATGGAACAGTTCATTCAGGCTGTTGATATTCCCAATGGTTAGTGGCACGGAGTTAGCGTTAACCACATCTGACTTGATAGCGACTTCTGCTAATCACCGTGCCTGGGGCAGCTCGCTTCACCTGACTGAACTTCTGCTTCTTCACCGACAGAGTGTCCTGGTGCCTCACAGGTCAGTGGAGAGGGACATGCATGTGGTGCTGCTCGGGAGGACCAGACACTGCTGGACTCCCTCAGGGGAGGGTGAAGATGCCACTAGGTCCACCATCTGTTTTGTCCCCTGATACTCTGATATCCTAGCTGTCCTGCATCCCTTTGACCTCCCATCATTGGCCTCCTCAGCCTCTGGTCCAGGACCCCTTTCCATAGTATCAGCTCACTTCCCCCTTGGTCCTCCCTGTTAGATGCTCAGGAACTTGTTTGGTGCAGGTTTTCGGTGTCACTTGCTCAACTCCCCACCGATCTGGGGCACAGCACCCCTGTAGACATTTACTTCCCTTTCTGGGCCTTCACTGGACCTATGGTTTCTTTCTTCCTATATCTTTCCTTTCCTGCAAGAGTGTGTGTGGCATGTATTTCTGTAGTGGTAGTGTATATATGTGTTGATGATGTATGTGGTATATATGTGTGGTATGTCTGAAGTATGTGTGGTATATGGGCATAGAATGGTGGTGTATGTGATCTGTACATGGTATATATATGATGTGTTGTATACATGTATGGCATGTATGATATATGTATATCTATTATGTGTAATTTATGCATTTATAATGATGGTGTGTTTTGTGTATACAATGAGTCTGGTATGTCTGGAATATGTAGTGTGTGTGGTATGTATGTTGTATGTGGTATATATGGTGAATGCATCTATACTGGTGGTGTATGGTATGTGGTGTATATGCTGTATGTATGTGTAGTGATATGTATTATGCATATGGTGTGTACATGGTATGTATAGTATGTATATTATATGTATGCAACATGGGTGGTATTTGTGTTATATGTAGTCCATGTGGTATGTGCTTGTAGTGGTGGTGTTTATGATATATGGTGAGTATATGGTATGCATCTGATGTGTATGGTATTGTAGGTTATATGACATAGATGTTTGGCATGTACGGTGCATGTGGCATTTATAAAGCGTGTGTGTCACGTATGTTGCATGTATATGGTTTATAGTATGAATGTAGTATGTATCTCATGGTATATGGTATGTGTGTTTGGCATGTGTTTTGTATGCAGTGTGTGTGGTGTATAAATGTATATTATATCTGATATGTGTAGTATCTGCGGTATGTATGTTTAACATGTATGGTGTATTTGTGGTGTGTGTGTGCTGACTCTACAAAGGAAAGTATGAATGAGTGTGTATGATGCATCTTTTACGTGCACCCAGATACAGTGGGGGTGTCAGGTATCCTTGACCTGACATCTGTCCATGTGTGTGTGTGTGTGTGTGTGTGTGTGTGTGTAAACTTGGGCTCTTTGCCTGTGTGTGGACTTAGTGTAAGGAGTTGAAGGACATGAAACATGAAGTGTCTCTGATGATGCCATATGCAAATCTGTGTGTGTATATGTGTGTGTGTGTATGTGTGTGTGTGTGCGTGTGTGTGTAAAGAGAGAGAGTGTGTGTGTTGTCTCTGTCATTAGACTGTGTGGTACAGTATGAAAAAGTCATGCGACCACATGTGTAGGAAGGCCAGTATCCAGGTGTTATGTATAGGTGAGTGCATGACACTATATGAACGTGCAAAGAGGAGCTTGGTATCTATGTGGTAAATGTGGTACTCCCTAGTCCCCATGGTAGTTATACGGGATGCAGGAGCCTCAGTTGGTGGATTCAGCCCATGTGTGTGAGCCTGTGAATAGGTCATGAAGGAGTTTAATTGTAAAGGGCTCTCTCTCTCTCTCTCTGTGTGTGTGTGTGTGTGTGTGTGTGTAAAACAGATACAGGTGAAGTGACTAGGGCTAATGGCCAGGGGCCAACTAGTCAGTCTTTATTTTGTGCTGTTGGGGCTTCATTTAGCTCAGAACCTGTCAGGGCAGGGGCGAGTCTTCTTTTGGACAGAGCCCTGATCAAGTCCCTGCCCATTCTCTGTCCCACAGTGGAGAATTCCCACAACCTCTGAGCTAGAGTTACACTCAGGGCCTGGGACAGGAGGTCAGAGGGCGAGCGCTGGGCTGGAACAGGCAGAGAAGGAAAGCGGCCTGACTCCAGGCCACTTGGTTGCTACGGATACAAACTGGGCTCTCTACTGTTCTGAGCCGGGCTCTCTCTGGTCTCTCTGCTTCTTCCCAAATGAGGTTTGGGGACATTAAGCTGGTGACAATGGCCTTTCTTCTCAGTCATATTCTGAAATCCGTGGATGTCTTTGTCACCAGTGTCCTAATGAATTTTCTTTTTTTTTTTTTAAAAAAAAAAACAAATTTTGTTGAATGAATTAATGACAGATAAGAATGTCTATGGTTGCTTGGGGGAAGGCAAAAATATTTGTAATGTTCTTATTCTACAACACATGAGACCAGGCATGTGGCCACACTGGGAGAGTGTGCATATATGAATGTGTACATCTATGAGTGTGAAATGTACAAGGGCAGAGACTGCTAGCTCCTTCCTTCTAGCTATGGCTACCCCTGGAGCTGAGGTTCCCAGGCTGGTCATAAGTTTCATGGTTTACTTTTCCCGGCTGTTAGGGAGATCAGGTACAGTGACTGAGTGTTGGTCTAGGGTTTCTGTTTTCCTGGGAGGGGTACCTCTCCTTTTAGGGGATTTGTACCAGCAGCTAAGCAGACAATTGCTTGTCAGGTTGATTGAAGGCTTTTCAAAATGTCTTCCAAGGAACACCCTCCCATCCCCCCAGTGAGCAGATTATCTGAGGTGGAAACGTTTCTCCCTCAGCTTTCTTTCCCCCTTTCTCAAAGTAGTAATTACTGCCCAAGTAGCCCTCCATGGCGTTTCCTGTCGTTTGGAGGCTGAAGCCAGCGGCTGTTTCCTCTGCTGGGTGAACGACAAGCAGGCCAATTAGGGGAACACCCCGCCCCCAGCTTGGCCCTGAGCCCCAAGGGCTCCTGGGGGCCTCCATGGGAGCTGAAGGGCCAGGGAGGCCTCACGTCTCTAGTGGAGATGATGGGTAAGCAAGGGACTGGCTAGCTGACCATTAGTAAGTACCCTTGGCTCTCTTCCAAGTCCTGCGGCTTCACTGACCCTGATCCCCACACCCAGTTTCGCTTCCGAGCTTGACCTGTCCTTAGCTGTGGCCACACTGGGGAGCACTGGGGAGCATCTCCAGCATCTCCGTGTTAGCCAAATGAACAACTGGGAGGCAAAGCAAGGATCAGGAAACGCTAATTGATTGACAGGCCCCGTGTGTGCTCACAGCAATGGGCTTTTCACTTTGCGTGTTTCCAAATTATTCTTTATAACGTGGGTTACAAACTTGGCAGGGTCACTCCACGGAGCCCACCCGCCCTTGCTCGGATGCATAACCTCCAGTTGTAGCCTTGTGGTTTAAAGTTTTCTGCCCTTCCCTTTCTCTCTTCCTCTGCCTCCCTCTCCTACCTCTTTCACTATCTCTACCTCTATCTTCACATCTTCCTTCTCCTAAGTATCCTCCTAGTCACAGAAGTCAAACCTGAGCAGGCAGAGCAGCGGAGGTTTCCGAGTTGAGTTGAGGTAGCTTGGCCTAAGGTGAATGACCTTAATCACTCCGTGCCTCAGTTTGCTCATTCATTCAGTAAGGTTAATAACAGAATCTTCCTAAGGGTGGGATGAGAGAATTCACACGAAGAGCTTAGCCCAAGACTCAGACTCTCTAGTCTGTGCTGAACACAGGTTTAAGGAGCGGAAGATAAAGCAGACCCCATTAGGGGATACATGCTGCGGAGAAAGGAGGGAACGTGTAAAATGACCAACGTAGGAACTGTTTGTGTGTTTGGGAGTTTCTGGGGACCCAATACGGCTGGAACCAATTCACTGGTGAGGTGTGGAAGGGTGGCAGCAGGCTGGAGCTGGGACCACAGTCCTGTGATTAAGAGCATCAGCCCGGGATCTGAGAGTCCAGCTCCAAGGCCAGCCACTTACCAACTACGTGATTCCCTTTGTCTTCTCACACGTAAAAAGGTCTCCATAGTCTCTGCTTTGGGAGACGGAACACCTGAGTTCGTAAGTAAGAGAACTGCTCTGTGGGAAAGTGGGGGCACACCTGCTCACTGCTCTTGTCCGATGTGGACACGTTCTACATGTGGTTGCGTGTGTGGGTGGCTCACAGGCCTACCTGCAATCAGCGGTTGTTCACATGGTGTGTTTGTGTATATATATATATGTTTGTGTGTGGTGGAGTCAGGCCACAGGGAATCTACTGAGGCTTTGGGGAAAGGTTGATCTATTCCAAGAAGCTCTTCACAGAGACAGGATACAACCACTTCCCCAAATAGTGGGGACTAGAAATTTATAATCAATTACCTGGAGGAAAGCCCCATCTCCATTCTCTCCCTTGTATAACCTCGGTAGAAAACCTATTTATAGCAGGCTGATGAGTTTCTTCATTTCTATCATTGCCATGTTCATGTCTCTACCAGGAAGGCAGATGGCTAAGCAAGAGTTAATGGGGCCAGCAGTGGGTGGTGGCCGCTGTCAGCAGTGGGCAGGTCAAGCCTCCTGGAAGGGTTGGAAGCAGAGGAAAGCAGGGTAGGGAAGTTGTCAGTGGCCTTCAGATAAGAGGACATTCGACCTTGGCTGAGACCAAGGTCCTCCTCTGGAGGCCCCCAGCATGCCAGCACGGCCCCAGGGGAGGGTGTGGAAGTCTCCTTGCCTGCGGCAGCCCGGCTGAGCCAGGGTTGGACATCGAGCCTCTCGTTATCTGCTCATGCCACATGTAGGCAAGGCATGCTGGGCACATAAGACTTGGCTGGCCTGCAGGAAGCTGGAAGAGCTTCTGTCCCTCTGGGGTCAGAGGTGACTGGAATTTGGCAGTCAGGGACATGGGAACTTCCTGTGACCCTCCCAGAGCTGAGACTGGCAGCAGGAACCAGACAGAGCTCGTGGTCAAGAAATGACAGAAAGATGATTTGCGTGGCCACTTCCTTGTAAGAGCTACACGGTGAGACTGGATTTTGTGGTATAGGTGCATAAAATTTGCATGCACTCCTGCTTGTGTTTGTGCGACTATGTGTTTGTATGTATACACATGTTTGTGTGACTGTGTTCAGTGTGAAAAGGTTTGTGAATTGCTAGATGGATGTGTGTATGCTTAGGTTTATCTGCCTCAGTAAAGATGTTCTTGGCACATATGTGAAACACGGATGTATGTGTGTACAGCCATGCGTTCTCGTGCATATAAACATGCATTTGGGTGGGTTTTATGTGAGCTTGTGTGTTGAATATTTGTATTAAATGTATAAGAAGGAGTATGGAACACATGTGTATGAATTCATAGGGAGTGCAATTTCAGTGTGTGTGTGTGTGTGTGTGTGTGTGTGTGTGTGTGTATTTGTGTATTGCATTCCCAAAAATCTGTCTTAGAATCCAGCAGGATGAAACCACTGAGGAAGAGGATAAAAAGCTACAACACTGGAAACACCTGGCCCTTCGCATGGCCTTGGAGTCTTCAGAGAGGATTTTGTGTTTCTTCTTGATGTGCTCTTGAATGTGCCACCCCGCACTCAGATATACAATCACCACACATCCTGTTAGCTGTGATTCCCAGCTCAGCACAGGTCTTTAATCGAAAGTGGGCACCTGCAAGGAGGGACAGTGGAACCACCTCCAGGTGAGAGGTTTGGCTTTCCCTGGGCTTGGAGGGGTCCAAGGCCTGGTGGCAAGCTGGGGCCCACTGCAGCCCAGCGCATTGAGTCAGTCCTGGCATAGTGAGGGAGGGGTGACTGCTTACACAGGATCCAGTGCAGAGGCCTCTTGTGGGGAACACTGGCTCTGCCTTGAATGTGAGATGGAAATCCAGGGGCTTTCAGAGCAGGCATGAGCCACAGACATAGACCTCTCAGCAGGAGGACTTGGAGCAGACTCTCTACCTTCATAGCGTTTAAGAAAGAGTCTGGACTGAAGATGTGGCTCAGCAGGGAGCTTTCATAACACATGCAAGGCTCTGAATTCACCCTCGTGCTGAAAAAAAAGTGTATCTCTTCTTTGGCATTCACGTGTTATTTGTTCAATATGTTTCTAATAATAGACTAGGAGTGTGGCCTACTGCGTGCTTGTATAAAGTTTTATTGGTACACAGTCTTAAACACACCCATGTGTTTATGCATTTTCTGTGGCTTCTTTCATGCTACAGTGGTAGAGCTGAGTAGTTGTGACACAGACTCTGTGGCTCTTAAGTCCCCAAATATTTACCCTTGGTGCTTTGTAGCAAAACTTTGTTGACCTGGAACTATAAGGTGATTTCACCAGAGTGAGGAAGATAAGCACCATGAAAAATAAATGCTGAACAATTATTGAGTGAACGAAGGACTTAGTTAATTATGGAGGATGATTCTGTTGGAATCCAGGCAGAGGGGCCAATGTATGCTAAGCCATGGGGCCAAGAATCAGTACCAGGTGCTCTGGTAATGGAAGACAGATTACAGGACACACACACACACACACACACACACGAGATTGGCAGTCCAGTATAGTCAGTGTTTATGGACAGATAGCTTCTCTGTAGAGGTGAAATTGAACCTTCGGACTCATTAGGCATCTAATAATTAAAGATGGGGAACTGCACTTCAGGTGGAGGGACCAGCATAGGTAGAGATTGGGAGGCCTGAGGAAAGGAAGTGGGCTGGGTATTGGGCACAGCCAACCACGCTGAGCCTTGATGTGCACTTGTGGGCACCCAAGAAGGTGAGAATGTTTGAGATCAGCTTTTGTGGGGCCTGGAAGGAATGTTCTCAAGGAGTTAGGATTTTGTCCTGAGTGCTGGAGAGTTGCAGGGGCTGTCAGTGGAGGATCCAGAGAGACCCAGGAAGACTAGAAATGCAAGATCCTGGGAAGGTCACTGACTGTGGTTTCACCTTCAGGGCTAGGCCAAGGTGACCTGAGACTGGGATGTGAGCAAATTCTACCATGTAGAAACTGACGAGCCAGGTACCTAGAGGAAATATAGGACAGGCAGTTAAATATGAACTTTGGATAAAAACAAAACAAAACAAAACATGTTTAATAATAAAGATAGTCCAAATTGGCATGGCAGGTACAAGGTGATCTGCTATTTTCCAGAAATCTACATCTTACTGCCTGCCTAGTGTTGGTGACTTTAAGACCCCATTTGTGTTCCTGTGAAGCAAAGTATATGACTGGATACCATCAGTATGAGGACCATGGGACCCAATCTTTTGGTTTGTAGGAAAAGAAATGAAGGTTTAGAGAATGGAAGAGCCTAGCTCCAGGAGATCAGCCAGGCTTAGTCCTAGAATTCTGCCTCTTGCTGTGCTACCTTGACGGGAAGTTCAGGCTCTTGGAGAGGGTGGGCCTGGGACAGCTGAGAAGCAGGACACAGGAGAGCCTCCAGAGCTTGTGAGCAGCTTCTGGAACTTTCTGAAGGTCCCAGTAGGGGATGCAGTGTGTGTTCACCAAGCATCTCTTGCTCCTTCCTTCTGTGCCTCAGTTCACCCAGCCATAAAGTGGGACTAATTACACCCACCTCACAGCTGAGTTGCGAGGGATTAATTAACGTTTGTAAAGGGCTTTGTGATCCTTGGATGAAAGGCGTTCCTTACATATAAAGGGTCATTATTTTTATTATTATTATACAAGTGCCAAGTATTATTACCTTAATTAGCTTTTCTAGATATCAGAAGCAATTAGACGGATCACTTGCTGAATGCCACTCTAAAAACCTAAGTCATAGAAACTGGTACAATTGTTTGTCAGCTCATTTTCTGGCTGGGTGCTGGCATAGGCCACAAGAAAGGGTTGAGATTTGTAGGAGAAATTTGATTTTGGTTCTAGTCAAGATTCACTCTGTGTTAAAAATTTGCAGGTATTTAAAGCTCATTGATAACAGAGATCTTTTTAAAAAGTAGAAATGTCCTTTTAAGCAGGTGTGTGTGTGTGTGTGTGTGTGTGTGTGTGTGTGTGTGTGTTGGAAGTTGTAGGGAGTTAGCTTTGTAGAGTAGCTTGAGCTCGCATAGAAATATGCCCCGTGTTCCTTATATTCAGAGAAGATAAGGCTTTATCCTTCATGCACACTTGATGGGGTCTGCCATGGGCCCTACATACAAGGGCATTATTATTTCCACAATTCTATGCAGCAGACAGAAACTTTTGGACTCTTATTTTATAAATGAGGATGCTGTGACCCAGAGAGATGAGGTGACAGCCAGGAAGGACAAGTAGAGAATACAAATACACATCCAGATTTGATGCCACTCCTTGCTTTAACCCGGCCCTTGAAGAGTCAACAGATTTGTTGTTCTTTCAGAGACTGAGTGGTAGCACACAGGGCTGACAGGCTCTAAAGCAGTGCTTGGGGCTGCTAACCCTGCTCAGGTTTTGAACCCAACATGGTGTTTTGCCTCTGGAGGGTCTTTAGAGTTGACTTAGAAACTTAGGGAACAAGAAGAAGAGGGAACTGTGTCCTGGATGTACCTATTAAGGCAGGTAGGACAGGCCAGGGCAGAATCAGCGGGGTGAGGCTTCCTCTGTGTTGTCCAGTTAGCTGGGTGGGTACAGAGCTGGCTGTAATTAACTTTACCAGCGTCCTTAGCCGAGGTGAGAGGACCTTTCCCCCACTTCCCTTTCTACTCTGTCCAGCTTCCTTTGTGGCTACATGGACCCTCCCAAAGCTGTGACCAGGCCAGGGAACATTGGATTGATTTCCATTTCTAGTTGTTCTGAACTGAGCGTATGTCTCAGATCTACACACAACCCCTTTTCTTTGTATGGAGCTCCCTTGGGGACTGGTTGAGGATGGTGTTGAAGTCAATGGGTGCATTTAGAGGTAGCTGAGGTGATAAGGACTTAGTGGGTGGAGGATATAGGTTAACAGTATAGGAGAGGTTCTTTAATGGATGTATAGATGAGGTAGTGGATGTGGGTGGATGTTCATAGTTTAGACATGGATGCATGGTTGCATGCATGCACAGATTGGGGGAAGCAGAGACCTCTAGTAGAAGGGTTGCTATGTCGGTTTTCCTGGTTGTTGGGAGTGGTAGAGAATGCACAGAGAAGTTGGACATTTTGGTGAATGGGTGGCACATTTGGAGAAGGATAGAGGGGCTGGCAGGTGAGGAGTTGGAGAAAAGGAAGAGATTGATAAATGTCTGAAGTGCTTTGTGGATAGATGGAGACATTTTGGGAGATATGTGAAACATGGTTCGTGTATAGAGAGGATGTCAGATGGGGAAGAGGTTGTGAAATACAGGCACCAGTTAATGGATGAGGGGGATTGGCTGTAGATTCTGAGGAAGCTGGAGGACTTGGGTGGGAAAAAAATCTGGCCCATGAGAGAGTTGGGTGAATAGAAATGGAGTTGGTAGCCGGGGATAGGGACTGGTAGACAGATGAGGCATGAACAAAATCATGGACATTTGATGGATAGAGGCTTTGATGGACAAGTGGAGGTAACAGACAAAGACTGACAGGCGGGTCAATGGAGGAGGAAGCAGATAGGTTGAAGAATTGGCAGGTGGCAATTGGCAGAGAGCAGTTGGCAAGAGTTGAGGAGATGTGGAGATGCAGAGAGGTAGGCAGAAGGTGCCTAGTGGGAGGGTTGAAAGCTTAACTGAATGACGAAAAAGTTGGCACTGTGGCCCAGCCATCGGCTTGGGCAGGTAATGAGCCATGCCCGGTGGGTTACTGTGACCAGCCTCTCCTCACATCTTCCCCTCCCCTCCCCTCCCCCAAGAGTCGGGCTTTCCCCAGGCTCATAAATCCCCAGTCCGGCAGGCTTTCTATAATTATCCCGGAACAGTAGCTCAAGGGGTGGGGCAGGCAGGGCCTGAAGAAAGGAGCTGACTCAGAGGCCGACGTCCGTCCGTCTTTAGTGGTGTGTCAAATGTGGCCACCAGCCAGCAAGCCAGGACGGGCACCCAAGGCTCGTCCTTTCCCACCGGCTGTCTTGATCCCCACTTTGGATGCCCCCATAGAATGTGGGACTCTTCTTTCAGTTCTGTTTCTATTTATTTCTGTCCAATTCTTGTGTTTTTTTTTTCTTTTTCTTTTGTGTCTTGCTCATTTTCTCTTCATCTTGTCTCTCCGGGTGACTCTTCCTTGGCTGTCTCCATTTTCTTTCTTCCTCCTGTCTGTTGCTTCCTTCAGTCTGATCAGTTTTCTTTGCTGTCTCTTTCTGCTCTTTGCCTCTCTATCCCTTGCAAGCAGGAGCCTGTCCTCTATCGTCCTGCAACAGGAGACACACTCCATCACTGTGGTTTGTCACATAAAAGCAGCCTGATTATGGTGGGGTTTTCTCTTTGGGGTTTGATTAAGGCCCTAGACTTCCAAGAAAGCTTTGCCCTTCCTTTACTGATTCAAAAATGAAAAACCATTGAGACCCTTTAACCCAGTGGTTCTCAACTTTCCTAATGCTGCAACCCTTTCATACAGTTCCCCATGCTGTGGTGACCCCCCCCCATAAAGTTATTTTGATGCTACTTCATAACTATAATTTTGTTACTGTTATGAATCTTAATGTAAATGTCTCTGATATGTAGAATATCTGACACAAGACCCCTCAGGGGTCATGAACCACAGGTTGAGAACCCCTGCATCAGCAAAATCTGGAGGGACAAAATTAAAGAGACACCACCCTCTCTCTGTAGAGGATAGGCACTAGTGGGAGAATGGCCTTTTCCTGAAGTCACTGAGGAACTGAGGGAGGATATTGGGGACAGGAGCCTGTCACAGACACAGGCGTTAACTTGGTTTTGAGTGAACTGTCTCACAAGACCCAGTTTTCTTTTTAAAACACCACAATAGACAAGAGTGCTTTGGAGTTTGAGAGGACCTAGAACCAAACTCCAGTCCCAGCACCATTGGTCCCTGATACTTACAGAAGGCCTTCCTGTGGGGTGGTTGGAGTGAATTAGACAAGGACACTGGACCAAAGTCCTTGTAGCCATGAAGAGTATACCCAGAGCAGATACAGAACACTCAAAATAATGTCAAATAAAGGTTTTCTTGGGAGGATGTGGTTCTACGCAATGTGGGGCCGATCCTACAGTCTATAGGAAGCTGTTGCTTCCATGCTTGGGAATGAAGCCAACAGAGCAAATATTTGGGAAGGAAAGCAAGCCAGGAGCTAGAGAGTGACAGCAGTGGGAACCTAGAGTGGGACATGCAGGTGATGGAGTCCACACTGGCCTCTCATTCTCCTTAGTTTCCTCCTTTGAAGTTGCCTGTGGCCTGCTGGAGAAGTTGTTGCCTGTTTCTAAGCCATTCTATCGGACCAATCCAGGACTGAGGAAGTCGGATGCCTGGGAGAAAGCAGAAGAACTTGTAGGCCTGGGGCTGCCTCCGTACAAACAGGAGACCTTGTAGACCAGCAAGGAGCTTATCCCCACCGCACATTGGTCTGTGTGTGTGTGTGTGTGTGTGTGTGTGTGTGTGTGATGTGTGCACACATGCTTTGCCATCCCTGTCTACCCAGAGTATGAAATGGAACAAGTCCTGATGTGCTCTGACAGTAACATGCCCTTTGGTGTCTTAGCTGATTCAGAATATACAGTCTTTTCTGAGTACATAAGTCACTACATCCCCCCCCCGCCCCCCGTGGCCAGGCTATTTGGGCATTTAATACATTCTCTCTTGTATTGCTCTTTATATTTTTATGGAGGACATTACAAATATATGCATCTTGTTTCTAAAAAATTCTAAAACACTTCATTTGCTTTAGTTAACAAGCATCACATATACTTACCTTATCCAACATGATGTTTGTTTTGTTTTTTTTTGTTTTTGTTTTTCGAGACAGGTTGACCTTGGCTTCACAAAGACCTGCCTGCCTCTGTCTCCTGAGCACTTGGATTAAAGGCGTGCATCACCATGTATGGCTACCTAACATGCTATTTGGATGGATGTGTGTATCCCGGAATGGGTAAACTGGGGTTTAATATACACATTACGTACCATACCTTCTTCTGAGGTGAGAACCCTTAAAATCTACGCTTGTACCACTTTTCAAGAGTGAAATATGTTGTTATTAACTATAGCCATATGTGAGCTTTCTTGAACTTAATTTTTCTCCTTTTAATGTGAATTCTGGACTGAAGTTAGCCTGCTTCGTTTCTTATGTGCTTTAGAGCCTTAAGCTCAATGTTGTATTGCTAAATAAATACTCCACAGTGTCCTTTAAGTTCACTTAAATGAACTAATGCACAAGTAGGCATGGAAGCCACTTGTCCATGTTGACAATGACTAGGCAGAACAGGGTTTACACAGGGCTCTCATGAAATAGGTACTTACATCCCAGCGCTGAAGAGGACCAAGGTAATATGTCTAATAAGGGATGGCTCCTCCATCTGGCCCAAGTACTACAATACTGCTGTATCATGTGGCTCCTGAGAGGAAGGGCAGGGGATGGGTATAGTGGCTAACATCTTTTACCTGTGTGTGTGTGTGTGTGTGTGTGTATGGGGGGAGGGAATACATTTGCGTGTATGTATGTATACATGTGGAGGATAAGGGACAGTCTTGGGTATCATTATTCATGTGCTACTGATCTTGTTCTTTCAGGACAGGAGCACTAGGCTAGGCTGGCTCGCTAACAAACCCCAAGGACATGTGTTTGATCTCATTCCTCTCCAGTGCTGGCATTATAAACATGTGCCTGACTTCTCGGTATTGGTTCCAGGACTGAATTCAGAGCCTCATGTTTGCAAGGCAAGTACTTTACTGACTAGTCATCTCTCCAGTCTTGATATAGATGAACTTTTTTTAATTTAACCTATTCATGAGAAAGAGTCTAAGATAGAGCTGGGTTTTAGCATCTCCTCCAGACCCTGTATCCCTTCTTTTGTTCTGTCTATAGCATGCTCTGGAGACAGCACATTTTACCTCTAGGAGTATGACTGTGGCTGTGACTGTGACTGACCTAACCCACTTCCAGTGGCAAGCTTGGGTTGTGGATAGAAGTAAGGGTTGAGGGGACAGGGAAAGGAATTGTCTTGTGTAACAGTTGGCTTGACATTACAAATCTATGTTCTCTTTGTGTGTCTAGGAAGAGCTTCCCGTGGGGTAGGAACTTCCCATTTAAGAACTGTGCTTCCTTCTGTGCCGCTGTGTTTATGAGTGGAAGTGATTTGTCACTTCCTGGTCAAGGAGTTTAAGTGGGAAATAAGAGTAATGGTTCTCAACCTGTGGGTGGCAACCTTGTGGAGGGTGTCACCTATCAGATAGCCTGCATATCAGATATTTACATTGTGATTCATAGCAGTAGCAAAATTACAGTAGCAATTAAATAATTTTATGGTGGGGGGTGGTCACAGCATGAGAAACTGTATTAAAGGGTCTTGGCATTAGAAGGTTGAGAACCACTGAAGTAGAGTTTCCCGACTTGCCTGCTCATCTGCTGAGGAGACGCTAACAGTCAGTGAGACCCTGGAGCCTTGTGTTGTCTTTGCCAAGGCCTGTACTGTCTTGAGGCCCAGGGGTTGAGTACAGCAGAGTCTTTTATCCTCACCAGCCAAGCAGGCCTTGGGTCAGACAGTCACTTGAGAGGAAATAAAGTCACACAGCAAGAAGCCATCAGAGTTTGTATATCACAGTGTCTGGCAAGACCGTAGCCAAACAGAACTCAAATCATGGCCCTTGCAACAAGATCAGCAGTTGGAAGGAAGTACAACTTGGAAGTCGTTAGAAGTACAGATTCTCAGGGACCACTCTACAAGATAGTCTGGAAACTCAGACTAAGCCTGCCCACTGGGCTTTGACAAACTCCCAGGGAATTCCAACTTCTAACTCAAGTTAGAAATCCCTGAACCAACCTACCCACTACTTCATGTATAGCTCTGGAGTGGAACTCAGCCTCCCAGACTCTCATTGGACTTCTTACCCTCCCACAAGAGCACCTCCGCCTCCTAGGTACTTTCTGCAGAAGACAGTGGTAATACCTCCTATTGTTTTAATTAAAAAATTAGTTTAGGGACTGGAGAGATAGCTCAGTGCTTAGGAACACTGACTACTCTTCCAGAGGACTGAAGTTCAATTCCTAGTACCTAGATGGCAGCTCACAACTGTCTGTACTCCATTCTAGGATATCCAACACTCTCTTTTGGCTTCCTTTGGGTACCAGGCACATACATACATTGCACAGATATAGAGGCAGACAAAGCACCCATATCCAAGCAAGCAAACAAACAAACAAACAAGTAAATAAATAAATTATTTTAAATTTGATTTGATTTTGTGTGTATGAATGTTTTACTTGCATGCATATCTGTACACCACTTGTGCTCCTAGTACCCACAGAAGCCAGGAGAGGGCATTGGATTCCCTGCAATTGGAGTTCTAGATGGTTTGTGAGTTATCCTGTGGTTGCTGGGAATCGAACCTTGGTTCTATGGAAGAACAGCTGGTGCTCTTAACTGCTGAGCCATCTTTCGTGTTATTTATTTATTTATTTATTTATTTATTGGTTTTTCAAGACAGGGTTTCTCTGTGTAGCCCTGGCTGTCCTGGAACTCACTCTGTAGACCAGGCTAGCCTTGAACTCAGAAATCCACCTGCCTCTGCCTCCCAAGTGCTGGGATTAAAGGCATGTGCCACCACTGCTTGGCCCATCATGTAATTCTTGACCTGAAGGCAGTTTGAGATCGTTCACTCACTCTATCCCCCACTTTTTCTTTCTCTTAACAGCTACAGAGAAGCAATGAGAGTGGGCTGACTAGTGAGTTCCTCAAGAAGCTAAGACATATGGTTGGACTGACTGCCATGGGCTGGGGTTTATTGTCTGTCCTGTTTTTTTTTAAAGGCAGAAATAGAGACTCAGAGGGCATGTAGGACGGAGAAGAGGTCTAGGACTTGAACCTGATTCTTTCTACTGACATCTTCTCCTTGTTTCTGAACTCTTCTCACTTCCAGCCCCATGTCTCCAGGTGACTGGTCTTCTGTAGACAGAACTTGGAATTGCAGCCTGCTTACTCCAGTGACAGAATCATACCAGGCATCCAGGGACGTTTTCCTTTGTCATTTTCTTAAATATACCAAACATAGACTTCTATTTGATTTATGTCTGTGTCTATGAATTCAAGACATCCTTCAGAGGGCGAGTGAACGAGCTAATAGTGCCATTCGGCTCACTGAAACACGTTGGTGAGACGTTGTACATCTAGAACGGTCTTGGATCTCTACAGAGAGAGGAAACATTTTCTGCAAAGGAGCGGACACCCTGCTGCGATTTCTCTAATTGTTTGCAGTGGGGAAACAAATGACCATGGTGCTTGTGGACGGTGTGAGTTAAGATGGTTGTTCTCAAACTCAAACATGTGTTAAGACCTCTGGTAAGGCTTATTAGAACACAGGTTCCTGCGACCTACCCCTAGAGTTTCTGATCTGGTAAGTCTGGAATTGGGCCAAAATTTTGTATTTGTAGCAATTGCCTACCTGCTTCTGATACGGCTGCTCTAGGAACCACTTTAAAAAGCACTGGATTAGGATAGTACCAATAAGTTACCAAATAACCCCCATCTGTCAGCAGCCTAAGTCTGTGAAAGTACACTCATTCATTAATGGGGGAATGGCTGAATACACAATATGCTGTATGACACAATAATTGAGAAGAATTAGATGTGAATGGATTGAATCCAAGTATCAACAGAGAAAGGTAATTCGTCAAATAATTTATACAGCATGATCCCATTTTGGTAAAACAAACCCCAAATCAAAAATACATTTCTTCAAACCCTGAATCCTATATCAATTGATCAAAGAGGAGACCATACCTGGAATAAAGGTATCATTGGAAGTTAAGGGAGAACAGCTCGCTAACATCCTTCTGCTTGGCTTAAGAGAATGACAGTAATTTTAAAATCAAAAAAAAAAAAAGAAAAAAAAAAAAAAAGAAAACTACTTCAGTATCCCTTAAAGGGATGGTTGGGACCCTGCTTTGTCTCTCCCCTACAGGAGATGGGTAGCATCCTTTTTTTTTTCTTTTCCAATCTACAGGTGAAATAATGTTTTTTTCCCCCTTGGGACCTGGGCAAGACCAGATGAACAAATCATACAGGAGGTTCTAACTAGCAATGCACTGGGAGTCCAGCTACCTCAAGATGCTCCTGGCTGTAGGTATGCATTATATATGTACAATCTTGCCTTTGTGGGTCCGGGACAGGTGGATTCCAGTGGTTCATTCCTGAACCTGGGTGGTCAATGATTTCGGCACTGATAGGCAAGAAAGCGTTACTCTCTCAGGGGACAGAAGTAAGTAAGCGCCAAAGAAACCAGGCCAGGACTCACATCTCGTGCTCACAGGTAGCATGGACACTGGAGACATGGAGCCTGTAGGTTGGAGGTGAGGGCAGACAACTTCAGACAGGCAAGGCTGACTTTAGACTCCATTTAATTGTACTTTTTGGACTGTCTCAAGTGGCTGCTAGGTGCGAGGGCCTTGGGCTATGTGTGGGGGTCTCTGCCAACCCTACATCTATCTCTCTGAGAGTCAGGAAGCCAGGGTTGCATTTTACAACCATACTTGACATCTGGTACATTATGGGAACTGAGAAAGGAAACCCAGCTTGAGATCCAGTCTTACTTATCCAGTATGGAAATCCAGGAGGTTAGGTCTTTGTGGGAGAGACATGCAGGAAGAAGAGACAGTTTCTGCCGGTGGGTAGGTGGGATTCCCCAAGGAAAGAATCTAGTCCATAGTGCTAGGATAGGAAACCCTTTCCTAGGAAACTGATTCAAGAACAATTTGATTTAACATCTCAGCACAGGGGATTGAGAGCACTGAATTGAACATTTAGATCTTATTTCGCCGGGCGGTGGTGGCGCACGCCTTTAATCCCAGCACTTGGGAGGCAGAGGCAGGCAGATTTCTGAGTTCGAGGCCAGCCTGGTCTACAGAGTGAGTTCCAGGACAGCCAGGGCTACACAGAGAAACCCTGTCTCTAAAAACCAAAAAAAAAAAAAAAAAAAGATCTTATTTCTATTGAGTACGACCATAGGTAGGCGTCCTGCTTAGTTGAAACATTGAATGTTTTTTTTTCTTTATGACCGTTCTCTGAAATAGATGTTGCTAGGATCTATGTTGCCAGAGGGGAAACTGAGGTTCAGACTATTCCGTGGCTAGCTAGTATCGCACAAGCTCTGCTGGTACTTTCATGACTTCTTTCTTAACTGCTTGAAACTCAGTCCATGCTCCACCAATCAGTAGGTTGATATTAGTCAATTTCCAGCCAAGGAATAGGCTTTTTTCTAGGTACTATTTAAAGAGTGAGAATTTAATACAGAAAGTGAGTTAGGTAAGCTGGATCTTAGCAAGAGGAGGCAGCTGCTCCCATCTTTCATCCACGACTTCCTCCTCTCCCAGGAGTTCAGGCTCTTCCCAGAAAGCTAAACCATGATGATTTATAACTAGTGTGGGAGGATACTATGCCAGACACAAAATCACTGCTAGAGATGCCGCGGGGGACAGAAAGAGGGAGGAGGCATGGGGGTTTCACCCCTCTAATGTTTCTTATTGACACTACTCTTCCTCTTGTCCTCTCTTCCTTTCCTTCCCTCCCTCTCATCTCTATCCCTCTGGTCCCTCCCTCCTTCCTTCCCTCACCCTTCCTTTTTCCCTTCCTCCTTCCCTCCCTCTCACTTCCTTTCTCCCTCCCTTCCTTGCAACAGTGTATCTCTTGAGTTAAAATGAGAAACATGCCCCATTAGCGCCTATATCTCAACGCTTGGTTCTCGGCTGGCGGCGCTGTTTGGGGATGTCATGGAGGCTTCAGGAGGTATATAGTCTTGCTGGAGGACATAGCCTCTGGAGAGAGGCTTTGGGATTTTATAGCTTTACTTATTCTCTGGCTCATCTTAGTGTCTGCAGTTGATCGTGTGTGATCTCATAGTTTCCTGTTCCAGTCATTGGCTGCTATACCACTTCATCCATTATGGTCTCTCTCTCTCTCTCTCTCTCTCTCTCTCTCTCTCTCTCTCTCTCTCTCTCTTTCTCTCTCTCTCTCTCACTGGACCCAAAGGCTAAAATAAACTCTTCCATAAGTTGCCTTTGGCCATGATGTTTTATCACAGCAGTAGAAAATGAGGACAGCCAGCAGTGTATGCTGGATTAGAACTCACTCTATAGACTAGTCTGACCTCGAACTTACGGCAATGCTGCTGCCCCTCAATGGTTAGGAATACAGGCTTTTTTTCTTTTAATGTGCATTGGTGTTTTGCCTGCATATATGTCTGTTTGAGGGTATCGGATCCCCCAGAACTGGTGTTACAGGCAGTTGTGAGCTGCTATGTGGGTGCTGGGAATTGAACCCAGGTTCTCTGGAAGAGCAGCCAGTGCTCCTAACCACTGAGCCATCTCTCCAGCCACACCCTGTTCATTTTTTGATGGTGATCTCTTTCCCTTTGCCATTCTCTTTCCTGTCTCTGTCTCATTTCCTTCTCCCTACACACCTACACACCTATAGGAAAGACCTAGAACAAAACGGTAGTGAAAACTTCGATAGGGATTCTTAGAGCGTGCTTAAAGTAGTATTTTATAGTCTTAAATGTTCACGGTGAACTGAAGATGATGGACAAAGGAAACCAATCAGGAAGGTCAGTAGCTCAGGAAAGGAGTTGTCAGCCAAGGGAACTGTAGCAGCAAGAATGAATGTGTTAAGGACAATTAGTCAACGGAGAGCACAGGGGCCAGAAGTGGGAGGAAAGCAGAGGCGGTCCCTGTTTCGAAAAGTATCCTTTTATGAAGATCATGACTTACCAAAACTGACTCAAGGGAAAAAAAAAACCAGATTTATAAGCATTATCTTGCCATTTCAGATCAAACTCACAATTATGGATAAGTAACTGGAGGCCCAGAGACAAGAGAGCAAACTGCTTGGAGTCCGTAGGGGCGGAGGCAAAGCCAGGTATGTCTTCGCATGAGGACTCCTCCTCCATGTGGGGCAGAGCCTATGGGGCCTCTGCTGGGAAATTCCCCAGAGACGCCTGCTTATTGGGTTGCTCAATTAGCAGCACGTTCAATGCACCTCTAGGAGAGGCATTTGGCACCTGAATTTCCCTTGAACGTTTCACCATCACCATCTCCAATTACCGCACATGCGAGCAGCAGCCTCGAGCTGCTGGGAGATTGTCCAATACCGCCCAGCAGAGAGGAGCGGGGTGCTCGGCAGAGCCTCTGCCGGGGCGGGGCTCTTCGTCTCAGCAGACTGCCAGCACAGGACTGCCCAGGGTTTGCCTCTGTCTGTGCGCAGTCCAGGCCTGCGACACGAGCTTCCCGGAAGCCCTCATCTTACAGAGATGCAGTGAGGCTTGGAGCTGGAATTTTGATGGTGAAAAGGTTGGTGTAAGCCCTCATCTTACAGAGATGCAGTGAGGCTTGGAGCTGGAATTTTGATGGTGAAAAGGTTGGTGTATTGGCGTGGATAAGTTTTTCTCTCAAAGCTTGTGTGTTAAATGGCTTGATCCCTAGGACAGCATTATTGAAAGATGTACAGCCTTTAGGAGATAGCCTTGTCACAGGCTTAAAACAGTCAAGCAACCATGGACCAGAATGTCCTAAACTAGAAACCAAAATGAACCTTTTCTCCTTATAAACTTATTATGCTAGTACTTTGTTATAGTGACAGAAAGTCGACCAACACAATTGGTGACTCAGTGGCTAACCTTAACCCAAACGACCTCATGAAGGAGCATCTATCATATGTGTCTGGTCTGTATCTTTATGACCTTTCTTTTGGGGCTGTTTTCCCTCTTTCCTTCCCATCTGGGGTTATAATGGGGTTGCCGAAGACAGAACCCTATCATACATGGCTGAGGGACAGAAGCCATTTCTGAACAAATGGACAAAACTCCCTTTTGTTTGGGTTGGCCAAATAGAAACGAAGTAAGCCTGGGGTTTTGGGAGGCCTCCGCATCTCCCTCTGCAACGTGACAGCTAAGGAAGGGGGCGTGGCCCACGGAGTCCTGCGAAGCTCAGAGAGTTGAGACACCTGAAAATCCCACTTTAACTTCTGAGTCCAGCTGTGCCTGAGGCGTCCTCCCTTTCCCTCAGGGAGGACAAGCCTGTATCACCCCTTTGTTCTTAGCTGTGTTTCGTCTCTTGGCTTCCCTTTCTTCCTGTTCCCCAACACCTTATAGCTCTCCAAGTCCCCCTCTTCAATGCATCCTGCCTGCTGGCTTCACAGTGAATGTGTAGCTTGACTCTGGGTATTTTAATGACTGACGTAATATGGAACCATGAAAGAGACCCTACCAAGGTGAGGATTCAATAAAAGCTGCTTGGAGGAAGAGACTGGGCAACACTAATAACCACAGCTAACTTTGTATCAGGAACCATCATTCTGTGTGCTTGAAGCACATGAGGTCATCCTTTTCTCACAGCCTTTCCACAAAAGACTTCTATTGTGGCTCCCATTTTACAGATGGGGAGACTGAGGTCATGTAGCTTAAATAAACTGCCTAGGGTCACAGAGTTAGGAAGTGATGAAATCAAGTTATGGACTTAAGAGTTTTACTTTGCCGTCCCTGTTCTGAACCAGTTGACTGACTTGAATCCATCAGTGACTTCAATTACCGTGGAAGTGTTCCTTGGCAAAAATATGATTTTGGTCCAGTTTTTAAGTTACCTTCAGTATTCCATATATGGTTTCTTCAACTGGAAGAGACTAACATTAAAAAAAAAAGTTTTGTTTTGATGGGGGAGAGAAATACTGTGAGTTAATAGTAGAAGTTGAAAAAAAATCCCAGAAGCCATTTCTGCAAGAATTATGCTCCCGCAACAGAGCAGAGTTGCCTTCTGTGAGAGAGAGGCCTGCCTGTAATAGTTCCCTCTTTTTTGGAAGTGTAAAGCCATCCAAAGGTCCTGAGTGCTTTCTCGAGGATCCCTTATATCTCTTTCTCCAGGCAATTTCACCGTGTAGCGTCTGATGTGTCAGGCTAGAGTCATCAAAGGCTCCAAGACCCTGAAGCTCAGGGGGTGAAGCCACTCTCTTGTCCATTCCTGCATCCTTATCCCCACCCAGACCCTTGACTGCCCCAGAGACTTTGGAGATCCGGATGAAAACTAACCTAACTCAGGAGACACCTAGTTTAGGTCCATAGTCATGTGGCTTGCGGCTGCTTCTGTGGGCAGTCTGATAATTGCTAGTCAACTCGGTGTGGAAATTGCTTCCAGGAACATTGGTAGCACCTACTGTGCTGACTGTCTTGTGTGACAAGGAATATTGTGACATAAAGGCTCCAGGCCAGAGGCCATGTCGTGACATGAGTGCACCTTGTGGTGCCCAAATGATGGCGGAGAAGGCGAGTTTGAAGTGGACATAGACAAGCCCCCCCCCACTCTTGCATGTTGAATCCAGAATGCAGGTATCTTGATCCAAAGAATGACAAACTGTAGCTAGCCCCTTTGTGTCGCACAAAGCAGGAACACATTTTAGCATTCAGAAGTAAGTGCTGATGGCAATTCACTGCCAGTCTTTCTTCTCTGGACACATAAGTAAGTACATCAAGGTCATGAGGAGTGACCCCCTATGCTGTTTCATTTCTACTTAACATTTAAGCACCAGCATTTTCCTAAGTTTCAAGGTATCTCAGTACAACAGTACTCTTGAAGGATTCAGTTCCCTGTTTCCATCAGTTGCACCAATGTGTCCTTAACCAATGTACTCTTGAGTCCATTAAGTTGTTTCTAGAATGCTCACTATTACAGATATTGTTGTAACAAATAACTCGGTATACATATTTATATACAGGATAAATTGTGAGATGTGGAATTGACTGGTTGAAGGATAAGTAAGTTCATTTGAAGGTTTTTTGGTTTTTTTTTTGCACACTCATTATGAAATTCAGGAATTGCCTGATGAGATGGCTCAGTAGGTAAAAGTGATTACCATTAAGCCTCATGACCTGAGTTTAATCCTCAGGTCTCAGGTGGGGGAAAGAAAGAACTGACTCCACAGGTTATCCTCTGAGTTCCACATACATGATATGGCACAGAGAAACACACACACACACACACACACACACACACACACATGCATGTATACACACATATACTCACAAGCACACACATATAAAATAGAAGAATGTAATAAAATAAGAAAATATGATACAAAGTAAATTCAGGATCTGGAGATGCCCTCCACAAGTGATCAAACTTAAGTTTTTTTTTCCATCCTATCAACAACTAGATATTATTCTTTGTCAATCTGCTAGGCAAAGATGAAGCCAAATGTAGGTGGAGTACCCCTGTAATTCCAGCACTTGGGAGGCTGACATAGAAGGGTCAAGCATTTGAGGCCATGTACAAGATCAAGTCAGTCAACATTCCAGCATGGGGGGGGGCTCATAAGCCCCTACTCCTAGCCCAAGAGCCATTGACAACTGCTGTTGGGGTCAATAACCGAATAACTGGGATGATTGGGATATCCTGTTGGGATAACTACTGTGTGTGTCAGCTGGGGGGGTGTGTGTGTGTGTGTGTCAACTTTCTTTAAGGGCGTGGCCACTGGTAGGTGGGTGGACCATGCTCCAGTGGACAGCCCTACACCTGTGAGTACATGGGCAGCACAAATTGGAGTCTGTGGATTATAAAAAATAATTAAAAAGACCCAAAGTTGAGGGTACTAGAGGGTGAGGGTCTGGGGGGAGTAATGGGAAAGAATGGATGGTGGATATGATGAAAATATTCTACACGTGCATAAAGTTCTCAAAAAGTAATATAAGTTATATGTAGCATAAATTATAAGTAGTGGGTTCAGCCTGCTAGTTGGATAGCTTGAAGGGTTCCCATATCTTCCTGGGTTCTGCAGTCCATAGACTTATCCTATCATGTTGCAACTTGTGTGTTAACTTCCTGGAGCTCAGGCTGCATTCAGGCTACTTGTTGAATTCACATGCCCAGCTCCGTCTTCCTCACCTCCATGAGACTCAAAGAATATTTGTGGAAAGACTTGAACCATCCCTGCATTAAAGCAATGATACTTCAGGCTGAGAGAGGGAATACATGGCTCGAACATTTAGGTCTTTCATTTGGCTCTCTGTCTTTACTCTGAACCTCTGAGCACTGGATTCAGAATATTCCCAGGCCTGGTGGGAGAGCCTTCTGCTCCTCCCCAGCCTGGCCACACACCTCTTAACTCCCTTGCAAGTCCAGAGACAAAGACAAGAAGCTACAAGCCTCCATTGGCTCAGCCTTAACAAAAGCTTGTGTCTAATGTCTCTTGGGAGATTGTCACTGTCAAGAGTATCTGTTGCAAAGGGCTCAGCTGGTCACCCGAATCTTTTCCCAGTGATTATTCCTGGAAAATGGTGGTGCGGGGCTCCCGGTGGCTCTGCAGGGCTACCCTGAGCAGCGGCTCTTTCCTGATACACACACCCTCCCCTAACCGGGTTTCTTGTCCTGACTTGCTGAACCTCTCCATTGTTCTGGGAGCGGAGACCTCACCTTCAAGAGGGCGTTCAGCAACCTGGAAAAAGCAGACACTACTAAGAAGTTATCCACAAGCAAAGAAGCTGTTCGAGCACCTAAGATGATAGGGTGTGCGCGCGCTGGGGCTCAGCAGCTGGGAGGAGCTCTTGCAAATCAAACAGACTTGGTTTTACTCCCGCATCCCCAGGTGCCGCTGCTTGTATCCTTGCGGAGGTTACCCTCACCCCTGAGCCTTAACTGAGGCTCTGACAGCAACAGTGTCACTTAATCAGATTTTACAGTATAGTCCTGATTTAGTTCACAGCTCCATGGTGCCTCTGTAACACACGGTGATTAGCATACTGCCTGGCACAGGGAGTTCTCAGCCAATGACGGGAAATGAATCAAGCATGCCAGTCCAGGCTGGATCCCAAGAGGCTGTTCCATCGCTGTTTAAGTTCTTAAGTTGTAAATGACAGAAACCTGCTTGTAGGAGCTTAAGCTGTCAAGTCTGGAAGACAGATTGCAAGATTGCAAGCGCTCAAGGCTGTTTCACAGGCTACAGCAGGACTTCAGGAAGGGGCTGGAAAGTAGTGTGAGAATTCTGGGACTTCAGTAGCACTTTCTGTGTTCTCTCCTTTATTTCTGCTTCAAGGTATGCACCTCTATCCTTCCTCTTTTTCCAGATCATCATCCTCTGCTCCTCTGGACAATGTAAGGGTGATTCCGTGTTTCTCAAGCTTGTTGCCGTTCTAATGGCCACATTAAAGGGAACTGGAATATTCTTCTTTCTTGAAAGAAATGTGATTGGCCTGGTTTGAGGTCGGAGTTGACTTCTGATCCAGACAGCTGAGACTGAATAGATAGTCATACAGTAAAATTATGTCTGACCCTTGGGATTTGGGCTGCCAGAAAGTGAGTGGTGTTAGCCATTGTCAACAGTGTTTATAGACCTAAGGACAAGGCTCTTCCTGGTATCATGTCATATAACAGATGATACTAATAAGGAAAAGATTTTATTATATGTCAGTAGAGAGAAAATGCTAGAATCAGTTTCGGGCCCAGGAAGCAAACTTTTTTAGAAGAGATCTGTAAAAGGGTGTGCATGTATAATAGGGTGATTTTTTTTTTTAAAACATGCTGCATTTATTCGGAAGACACAGAGAGGTAGGAGAACTAGATAAACTCAGGTTAGTGACTGGGAGGACCACTTTGAGTTTGATAAGGTACACAGAGAGGTCAATACTTTTGACAAAGAATAAGAAATGGCCCAGGCTGTACACAGGAGGAAAACAAAAGGAAGCACGGAGATATGTAATCCAGAGTTTAGGAACTAAGAACTATAGAAGGTGTTTCAAAGTTTGCATTATTCAGTGAGCCACCAAACATGAATCTTGGGCACTGCTTACCTCTAACATGCTTTCATCCATTGGTGTAATCAGCTGACATCTACTTTTAACTGAACCAGGGTTGCTGTAGTAAGCTTGCTTCTGTGGACCTTGTGTTATTTTTTTTTTCCTTTTGGTGTGATTTTGCAAGAGAAAATAAAGGAAATGTTCTCAGAGCTCCACTAAGCCTCATTTCTCCTACAAGAAAGTATCATTTTAGGGAAAGAAGAAGGTCTTGAAAAAGGTAGAATCATTTTCTTGGTGGTTTCAGAGAGCAGACATGGGTTCTAATCAACCTTGTCTCACGCTTGCCTTGGCTCCAGTCCCCAGTATTGTTGGTGTCTGCTAGGCGGTTGCTCTCCCCTAGAAGGAGCAAGAAGAGAGTTGGGACGGTCAGCAGTATTTGAACCCCTTCTTCTCGTTGGAACCGGCCAAATTCAGTCACTATTCTGGGGTTGAAAATAGACTAAACCAAGTGGCTGCTTCCATTTGTTGGTGGTATACAATGTGTATCCCAACAGTTGCTGACTCTTTAGGTTTCGATAGTTATAATTGCAAGTGTACATCTTCTGGACAAATTGCTATTTGTTCCTTTGGTCAGTATATTAACATTACCAGGGCAAACATGATTCCCAGTTGGTGACCACCAACCATCTCTCTTTTGGGGGGTTCAGTGCAAGCAGTCAATTTGCTTATCTGCAAGTCCGCACCTTCTCATTGGGTATTCTCACTCAAAAATGCTATAAAGATTTATTTGCTTTTATTTTATGTGACTGTTTGCTCACATATATGGATATGCACACATGTGTCTCTGGTATCCATGGAGGCCAGATGAGCATGTCAGATCTCCTGGAACTGAAGTTACTGATGGATGTGAACCACCACGTGGGTGCTAGGACTTGAAACACCCTCTGCAAAAACAGCATGTGCTCTTTACCACAGTACTACCTCTCCAGACAGTTAATTCTCAAAAACCATGTTTGCTTAAATATTCAAGCTTTAAAATGCATAAATTTTATTACAAAAAAGCCTTACAAATAATAAAATAAATCCTACCATAGACCAAAATTAAGCAGACCAGAAGTCTATACTATTCAATAAACTTCTGTAAAGTTAGAATGGGCATTTGGAATGGAAGTTCTAAAGCTTCATATTAAATTGTACTTTCAGTATCAAGGGCATTTTATATGTGTGTTTACCTATCATCCAGGTTAAAAATATCCGTGACAAATTAGAACTAGAAAAGCAAAGAAATAGATCTCAAAGGAAGAAATCCGAATGACCGGTAAATATTTAAAAATGCTCAACATCTTTAGCCATCAAAAAATTCAAATAAAAACTGCATTGTGACTCAGTATCACACTTCATAATGGCAATCTTCTTGAAAAATAATGATAGCCAATGAAAGTAAGGATGTGGGGAGAGAGGAACTTTTATACAGATGATGCCACTGTGCAAGTTAGCATGGAGCTTCTTCCAAAACCAAAAATGGAACCACTATGGCCCAGCTGTTTCACCCCAGCTGTGCACCCAGAAGACTTTAAGTCAACAAAACAGATACTTGCTTATCCTTAGTTCTTACTGTACCATTCAAGAAGATGTGGAACCATCCTATATGTCCACAGATGAATATTAAATATATGATGTGTATATACAATGGGATTTTATATAGTCAGGAATAAAACAGAAGCACAGCATTTACACAGTGGTGGATGGAATTCAAAATGACCGTGAAGCAAAAAGGGCAGATGCAGAAAGACAAATGGGTGTTTTCCTCTCAGATAAAGAAACGATTCTTAAAACTATATTTGTCTGCGTTCGTAAGTGTGTGTAGATCATGAGAGGGGAAGGGAGACTCTTAAATGTGGGAGGGAAAGAAAAGGTGGTAGAATCTATTTTATAAAGAGGCAGAAGGTAAGTCTGTTAAGATGAGGGTAAAGAACCCACTGAGGGGAGCATGGCACAGGGCTTTTGGAAGAGGAGTGAGCAAAGACAGGGTGTGACGATACATAAAATGCCACAATAAAAGCCTGCTATTCTGTACACAAATCCAACACATCAATAAGAAAAGAATAATTGGCCCAGAGGAGTCTACCTAGGGAATCACTGAGAAAGGATATCTGTGGCAAGAAAAGTGGATTCCTGTCAATATGCTTGTGATTTGCTTGTTCTGATTTCCAGTTGAGTGGATTTAGAATCATCCAGGTGAGACACCCCTAGGCTTTACTATGAGGGTGTTTTCCACAGAGGTTTAACTGAAGAGAGAAGACCCACCCAGGCAGCAGATGTCACCCTCCCATGGGCTGGGGACTCACAGACTGAATAAAAGCAGAACAAGAATGGAGCCAGTCAAGGACCAGCATCGACCTCTGTCTGCTTCCTGAGTGGGGACGTAGTGTGAGCAACTGCCTCTGCCTCAGGCTCCCCTTCCACATCCCCTGCCGTGACGGATTGCATCATCCAAACCACAGCATCGTCCGTCCCAAACCACATAAACCCTTCTTTCCTTAAGTTGCCTTTCTGAGAGATTTTGCTTCAGCAATGAAAAAAAAAATTAAGCCTACTATGTGCTGGTCATTTCCATGGTGTCACCTGGAAACAAAACCTCAAGATGGACAGACTGGTATACTGTAAAGCAAGTGTTAGTGGTATAATCTGTGAAGTGCTCATTCTGAAAGATTCTCAAGATTTTAGAGATCTGGAACTTTTTATTATAAAATATTAGAGAGTAAAATAGATTCTGATTATATATGTATATATATTAAATGGTCAAACAACTGTATCAAACAATTTTGAAAGCGTATCAGTCTATTAAACTACACATTCAACAGTCTGGAATTTATATTTTTCAAAGTTATTCTGAATTTTATTAATCAGAGCAAGCACTGTTGTCCCTCCAAACTGAAGAATATTGTTACAATGTATTTTGCATGTGTAATAGTTACAGCAAGATGACATTATGCAATGATTAATATATTGTGCTATGGCATGGAAGATGCTTGAATTTTATGGTAAAACACCCATGAAAGTAAAGGAAGATAAAACAAACCTTAACTATTTAGAAGGGAATAAGTTTTTTTTTCCAATGGATATTGGGATGGAATAAAATTAAAATTCTACCTCACATCATCTCCCAAATTAAATTATAAATACATTAAATAGTTAATTTTTAAGCATACAAGCACTTCTTGCTTTAGGCAGTTATGATATGTAGAAATTTTACTTAACACAGCATGGTGAAAAGTTAAAATTGTATTAAAAACCCAGAATAATGTATGATAAATATTTAACTGATTTTCAGATGCTGGGAGACATTCTAAGAGTAGTAGGGGGAAAAAAACCCTAAAGTATAAGAATAACATATCTGGCACTGAAAAGGAGGAATTTCTATATCTTCAAAAATGTTACCAGCAACAGTAAAAAAGAAATGTCAGAACCGGAAAAATTATGATAAATATGACAGAAGGCTTACTACCCTGAATAGACACCAGATGTTTTAAGTCAATGATTGAAAGCAAAGAGAAATGGCTTAGAGGTTCGTATATCCAACCTGCTGAAATGTGAGGGCAATAAGTTTATAAATGTCATGCCTCATTATTGAAATTTCTACATCAATAATGAAAGGTATGATTTTGTTTTATGTTTACAAAGATTAAAGTGCCAACCACATGGTAGCTCACAACCATCTGTAATGGGATCTGATGCCTGCTTCTGTTGTGCACTCATACATAAATAAATTTAAATGTAAAATACACTGACCAAATCTTTTTTTGGGATAGTTTTGTTAAATTTGAGATCTTTGGGATTGGGGAAGATGGCTCGGCATCTTGCTGCCTGAAAATAAGGGTCTGAGTTTGGATCTCCAACACCTGTGTAAAAGTCAGATGTGTTGGTGCATGCCTGACATACCTGTGCTAGGGAGATGGAGATGGACAGATCTGGGGCTCCCTGGCCAACCAGTGTAGATGAAATACTGAGATCTAATAGCTATTTCCTGAGAGGCTCTGCCAGTGCCTGACAAGAACAGAGGCGAATGCTCTCAGCCAACCATTGAACTGAGCACAGGGTCCCCAATGGACGAGCTAGAGAAAGGATGCAAGGAGCTGAAGAGGTTTGTAACTCCATAGGAGGATCAACAATATGAACCAACCAGTACCCCCAGAGCTCCCAGGGTCTTAACCACCAACCAAAGAGTACACATGGAGGGGTCCCATGGCTCCAGCTATATGGGTAGCAGAGGATGGCCTGGTTGGACATCAGTGATGGAAGAGGCCCTTGGGTATGTGAAGGCTCTAGGGGAATGCCCAGACAAGAAAGTGGGACTGGGTGGGTTAGTGAGCAGGGGGAGGAGGAATGGGATAAGGGGTTTTCGGAGGGAAAGTGTGGAAAGGGGATAACATTTGAAATGTAAATAAAGAAAATATCTAAAAAGGAAGGAAGGAAGGAAGAAAGAAAAGAAAGAAAGAAAGAAAGAGATCTAAGTTCTGTAAGAGATCCTTCTCAAAAGATTTGGAAAACAATAGAGGATGTATCTTTTTTGTAGAAAGGTTGATTTTGATTGTCTGATGATTTTTATTTTATTGAACAAGAGAGGAAGACACCTGATGTTGACCTCTTTCTTCCATATTCAGGGAACACACACACACACACACACACACACACACACACACACACACACACACACGAGTGTATTTATTTCCATTGTTGTTATGCCTAGGATTGGCTAGATCTCACAGTAGCTCTGCATTAATTATTTTGAGGAGCTTTTAGGCCATTTTCCACACTGACTTTACGTCACCACCTGCATGGTACGGTTCCAGCTTTCCCGGAAGCTCAGCACAGAGGTTTCACTACTTCCTGCTTGTTGATAACTAGGCTGTCCTTGTGGTATCAAGAGGCAGCTCCGTGTGGTTTTGATTTGCATTTCTTTGATGACTAATACTGTTAGAGATCTCTTCATGTGTTTATTGGCCACTTGTCTATCTTCCTTGGAGAAAGGCCTATTCTGATGCTCGTTGATTTTTAATTGTGTTATAGTCTGTTTATTGTCTGGCAGTGAGACACAATTACAAGTTCTGGTGTAAGGCCCTTTTCAGACACATCATTTGCCAATGCTTTCTGCTGTTTTCTGATTGTCTTCGTGCTTTCTTGAGAGGATCTAAGCATATGTGTTTCTAATTTTGATGAGGTAAATTTATCTTTTTTTCTTTTGTCATTGGGTTTTCAAATTCGAATTCTAAGATGCCATTAGCAGGTATCAGGCAATGAAGATTTACCTATGGTTTTTCATTTTTGTAGTTTTAATCCTTGTATTTAAGTATTAGACATATTTTAAATTAAGGGTCTCCCTATATTCTTCCCCATGTGGCTCTACAGTTATCCTAGCGTTTTGTTCATAAGATGATCTGAATCCACTGAGTCACCCATTGGTTGGGCACAGGTACATGGGTTTAGTTCTCCAGTCTTTATCCTGTTGGTTCAATGACTGTTCTTCCAACACACACTGACTTGATTAGTATTACTTCGTAGCTGGTATTGACACTGAGAAGTATGAGTCTAACTTTTTTCTTTTTCTTTCTTTCTTTTTTTTTACTTTCTTTTTTCTTCTTTTTATTAGATATTTTCTTCATTTACATTTCAAATGTTATTCCCTTTCCTCATTTCCCCTCTGAAAGTCCTCTATCCCATTCCCCCTCCCCCTGCTCACCAACCCCACTCACTCCAGCTTCCCTGTCCTGGCATTCCCCTACACTGGGTCATCCAGTCTTCTCAGGGCTAAGAGCCCTCCCATTGATGTCCAACAAGGCCATCCTCTGCTACATATGCAGCTGGAGGCATGGGTCCCTCCATGTGTGCTCTTTGGTTGGTGGTTTAGTCCCTGGGAGCTCTGGGGTACAGGTTGATTCATATTGTTGTTCCTCCTATGGGGCTGTAAGCTCCTTCAACTCCTTAGGTCCTGGAGTCTAGCTTTTTTTAAGGTCTGATTTGATTGTCGGACCATTGAGATTACACATGAATTTTACAAACAGTTCTGATAGAGATATCATTGAATTTGTAAATCGTCCTCTCAACCACGTTTTTTCCCTCAGCTTCTGTCTTCTTTTCTTTTCTTTTAACATCTTAGAGGTTTTCAGAGTCTGAGTTTTGCAGTTCTTCTGTTTGACTTATCCCTAAACATTTTACAATTGCCTTAATGCTTTAGTTTCCTCTATAGAGGTGGATAGAAGTAGACTTTTGTATATTGATCTTGTATCCTGCCACCTTGTTAAGTAACTACTTTGTTTTAAGTTATATTTTATTTTTAGTAGACTCTTGAGCATTTTCTGTGTTGAAGATCATGCTAGCTAACAACAGAGATAGTTCTGCTTCTTTCTAAGACGAAGATCTTCCTTGCCTTGGACCTCCAGTGCAGTGAGATGCAACGGTGAGGGAGGCATCCTTCTGGTCCAGGTCTCAGGGAATGGGCACCGGTCCTCTCCATTGAGCACTATATTAGCTTTGGAATGTTATATTGAGACACATTCTCCTAGCCTTCCTTTTTGCAAATCATGAAGGAATGTTGAATTCTGTAAAATGTTTTTTTTTTCCGTATCTATTGAGGTGACCCTTGTAGCTCTATGCCTTTTATTCTATTATGTTTGTTTTTTAGGCCATGGATTATTACATTAACGAATGTTCAGATGTGATTAGTATGATTCTGCATGCGTTAAGATACATTTGGAGATGAACTTGAACTGGCCATGTGGCTGCGGTGTGCCTCTTTCTGGCAAAGCATCCCCATCTTGGTTTCTAACTGCTCTTCCCCTGGTTCCCTTTTCAGGGCCCACACAGTTCTTTACATCAGTCAAGTCCAAACTCACACCTCCCGTCAGGTAGACGTGTTTCAGGTTAATTAGGGGCCTCAGTCAATTTAGTTCATGGGCTGTAATTACAAGCACCTAAGACCTGCAATTTCTGTTTTAATTAAAATAAACAGTGTGGAGGGGCTGACATCACATCAGGGCAACTGGTGTGCAAGGCTGGGTAATTACAGTAAAACAGAGCTTCTTGCTGTGGTGTAGTCTATTGGGATCTATGGTGGAGCACTGGGCATGGCTGTCCTGGCGAATGCTAATTACCTCGCTGCCAGTCACAGCTCTAACCAGACAGGTTGGTTAGTGGTAGTGATGACATTGGAACATGCTCCTTTCAAGTTAGAACTTAGCTATAACCCGTGGGGCATGGGTGTATTTACATACAAAATGTCCATTTAAATATATTTAACTGTGACAAGCCTCCATGCACAAATGCGATGATAGGAAACGATTCTTTTTTAAATGCTGGTTTTAGGGTTCCTTTTGGGGAGGGTGTTACCCATGCACGTGGGAAAATAATAGTTAATTTGGAAAAGCCAACACACATCTTGACTGGTCATCCTTAGAAATAACAGAATGTGGGGATGGGGTGGAGCAGAGCAAAGGAAGTGGAGGAGGGAGGGGAAAGAAGCAGAGAGCAGAGTGGGAGGGTAAAGTGTGAGGAAAGGGCACCATTGACGCGTGACACGAGTTGGCCAAGGTGGCCGGAGGAAGTGTTAAAACAACACACTTAATGCATAGTTTAAAACTGTTTGCTTTGCTTTGCTGACAACAGCCCCCACACCCCGGCCTTGCAGACTGTCAGTTATTAACAATCACCCACGTTCCCTGATTGGTTTTTTCTTGTATGTGGGCTGCAGATCCAGGCAGTATTTCATTCTATATTTGAGTTAGGCAGGTAGGATATCACATAGAATGAAACATTGATCATCGTGAGCATGGGTCTAGGTGCGGTCCCAGATTGTACGATTCCGGGACCTTTTAGACATGTGGAGCTGGGAGGAGGCTCATCACAGGACAGGAGAGACAGCCCATATTTGTTTAGGAAAATCTTGCTATAGCATTCAGCTGCTTGGAACCCTCCACCAGCTTCCCATTGTTTCTAGCTTAAAGAGCATGCACATTTAAATATTGTAATTGGCTGAAATAAAACGCCAGAGCTCTCTGTTCCTAATCCCCCAAATCTGTGAATATTACTTGTATTTCTCGTTCAGAAAAAAAAAAGTCTTTGTAGTTTCGGTTAAGAATTTTAAGATGGCAGACTATTCTGGATTATCTGGGTCACATGACTTTGTGGAGGGATATACTACCACACTGAGAGAAAGCAGGCAGAAAGGGAGAAGCCATGTGGCATGTAGGCAGAGGTTAGAGATACACAACAGGGCAGAGGGATAGCACCACCCCTTTCCAAGTCCAAGGAGGCAAAGAATGGAGCTTCTTCTAGGTCTCATGGAGGAGTGTGGTTCAGCTAACACCTTGCTGTTGGCCTAGTGAAGCTGGCTATAGAATTTTGTTTCTGGATGCAAGAGAACTTAAGTTTCTGAAGTTTGAGAAACTAACACTGACAACTTCACTAGGTCTTCAGGACTGGCCACTGTTCAGGGGATCTTTATCTCTCATCCAATATTTGGCATGCTTCTGGTCTCTTCTAGTCTGTGGAAATGCAGCCAGCTAGTGTCTAGACAAGGAAACTGAACACACAGGGCAGTCATGGCTCCTTGAGCTGGGCTGAGCTGGTCTCCCAGGAAGTATTCTCCTTGGCACTATTTCAGGCTGGGACACTGCCCTCAGGCAGAGGTGCCCTGGCTAAGGCAGGGCAAAGCAGGTTTGGTCACAGGTCTTAGCTGTGACCTTGCCAGCTACCTTCTTGGACACAATGAACTAAAAAGGCTTTTCTGTAGAATGTAACTTACCTTCACTACATGTGTGCTGTGTGAGCTTGCGTGTTTAACCTTTCTAAACTGCAGTTCCCCTAGTCTATTAAGTGGGGCCCATGAAAGTGACTTTGTATTTGATGTGTAATTTTGTAGTTCTCCTTCTGTGTTGGAAGCCAACCTCCTGCCTTTGTACCTAAAGGCACTGATTTAGAGAATTGAGAGGCATCAAATGGGACCCCCAAGCTAAGCCTTCCCCTTGCATTACCACACTGTTGGAGATTTTCTTTTCTTGGGGGCTGTATCTGGCTCATTTACACATTTACATTCCTAAGAAGAATGTCTGACGGGGGCAGTTTTGGACCTTTAGTAGGTCATTGAGCAGGACTCAGGTTTAGATACAGCCCTGAGATTCCATGCATGCCAGGACGGATGGATCCACAGCTGGGAGGTAGCCCCATCTTTGCAGAAAGTAGAGTTTTTCAGTATGATAGTAGTGAGATATATGATGGGTGAGCTCTGGATGCCGTACCTGGGACCACGGGTTGTCACCCTGGGGCTCCTGAGGGAGAAAATAGTCACAAGTTTTACTAGACATGTCCCTTTGCAAATGCATGCTCACACATGTTCAAGTCTGCCTTGGGGTTCTCACATTTATACACACAGAGACATACTCTCACTTAACATTGCTATGTCCACATTGTATGTTCCTTTCTGTAATTGAGTGGTTAGAAAAAATAACTAAGAAACAGAGACTCAGGGATATGAAATTCCCTCCTCAATGCCACACAGCTTTCATGTGGCAAACTAAAGCCTCAAGTCCAAGATTGACAGATCTCTACCAAATTAGGCTGTCTTTCTATATATGCACATGCATACACATGCACACATACATGCATCTATACATGAACACATGCCACACACATACACATTGTACATATACATGAACACACACACACACTCACACACACACACTTTAAGTGTAAATAAGAACCACAGTGAGATTCTAATTTCATTATAGTTGGAGATGCCAGTTAAAACCTATTCTGCCACATTTTAATTATGTGATATGGAGTGGCCACTTCCCTTTTTTAGTCCTCAGTCTCCTCATCTGTTCCACGGAGAAAATAGAGCCGTACTTCATAGGTTTGTAGTGAGCATTAAGTGAACTAAAGAAGTAAGGCTCAGTGTACATTCTTGCCACATAGTAGGTGCTCAATATGCCTTGCTCTTTTTCTAAAGAATGTCTTAGCATTGCTAGAAGTACCCATGAGGTCTTCAGTTCGGAGGTTGTAGAGAAATTGTTTCAAATGTGATTTAAGAGGAAAGGCAATAATCCTCTCAAGTTCTAGAAGAGCGACTAAGCCCAGGACAGAGTCTACCCTGGTTCTGCATTGTCCTCCAACTCTGCTCTTTGGTGATATTTTCTATTCCATCACTCTAACCCATTTGTCTGTGCCTAGCTCACTTTCTTCCAGGAGTGTCTGGGCAGGCCAGGCCTCTTGGCACCCTGTAGGGCATCCTTCCAGTGCCAGGGACAAAAAGGCTAGTCCTTGATCCTCTCATCTCAGAGAACAGCACAAGCTGCTACAAGTTCACTGAAGACAGGAGACAGCGGCACCCCAGACGCTTCTGTGGTTTGTCTGGCTGAACATCTCTCCTGCCTGGGTTGGGCTGTCTGTTCTCTGGAACCGTCTTTGGACCCGAGGACCGAGGATTTGCCAGGTTGAATATCTGGTTCCCCCAAGTCCATCCCATGTTCTACCCCTCCCACTCCAGATTCAAGCCCCAGTGGCAAGTCCCTTTTACATGCTTGGCCGGAGAGAGATTTCTCATAACCCCACCTCATTGTGTCATTCTATAGATTAAGTGAGAGAATGCATGAAACATCCCATTTGGGCACCTGATTGGTGCCCTATAAATGTAGCAGTAATTATTGTCATTGTTATTACTGTCATTGTCATTATCATTATTATTGGCTCCCTGAGGCAGGTTGGGATTAGAACCAGTCACTAACTGTGTTATATTAGGCAAGTAACATCTCTATGCCTCAGTTTCCTGTTCTGCCCACCACTGGTTACTCTTTTTGAGGTCTCCTCCCTTCAGCTTCAAAGTCTCCAAAGGGAAAAAAAAAACTTCCCAAACATGTGTTGAGCAACTGTCATGGCTGCCTCCACTGTGGGAAATAGACAAGTGAGCCTCGGTGTCTTCATCAAATGAACTGAGCAGATATAAGAATTTGGCCTTGGTACAATTAAGGTTAAAAAAAAAAAGATTGCCATGCTTGGTACCATGTCCACAGTACCACAGCTGGCCAAGCCCAGGATTCTGGGATGTGCAGAGCAAGGGGCTGAAGAGAGCTTTGGGTCAAACATTGTGGGAGTAACATGAACTCTTGGGTCCTCCTGTGTCTTGGTCCACAAAACTCAGCCATTCAAAGTAGGTCTTTGCTTTCTTTGAACTTCTGGGTTTTACCCTTTGTCTTTTTTATCAGCTATTCTTCATCAAATCAATTTATGTACTTATTCTTAATTTTTGAATAGGATCTCTCTATACAGCTAAAGCTGTCCTTCAACTCTGGGTTCTTTTGCTGCCATCTCCAGAATGAGGGGATTTTAGACTCCCTCAAGTCACCTTATTAAAATATTTTTATATTATGTATGTATGTATGTATGTATGTATGTATGTATGTATGTATGTATCTATCATCTACCTTTTGGTGTACATGTGTGTTGTTGCATGCTGCAGTATGTGAATGGAGGTCATATGATAACATGTGGTATTTGGTTCTCTCCGACTGTATGGATCGTGGGATGGAACTCAGATCATCAGACTTGGGGGCACCTTTATACACTGAGCAATTTCTCCTGCCTTTAATTTTTCTTTTAAAGGCTGTCAGTTCCCAAACTTCCAGGAGTGTCTTCTGTATGCAAAGCGTACTTTTTTGTTTGTTTGTTTTTAAAAATCTTGAGATTATAATTTAATTACATTTTTCCTTTTCCCATCCAATGCTCCCCTTCCCACTCTCCTTTAAAATCATGTCCTCTTTTTATTTTTTTACTAATTGTTATTACACACACACACACACACACACACACACACACACACACACACACACAGAGTTCATATCTACTTCTAAATATAACCTCGTCATTCTGTATAATGCCTCCTGAATGTGTGTTTCTGTGGCTGGTTGTCTGTTGGTGCACACTTCCTAGGGGAAGGCCACCTCACTCATTCCCAGCCTGCACTGGCTGTCGACAGCTCTTTGTATAGGATCGAGGCCTTGTGGGCTTCTCGTCATTCTGTTTGGTACATTCCCTGGTGTCAGCCTTGTCCAACTCACTGCAAAGCTTTTACACCGCTCCATCTCGCTCACTGCTGGGCCATCAACTGGACCCTTGCTTTTTCTCTTAGACTTTGGATCTAACTACTGAGGTGTCATCTTTGGATGTGCCAGAGGAAATTCCAGCTCTATGTTTTCCATCCTGACTCATCATTTTCTGTCTTCAATGACTCAGCTATAGCATCACCAACCACCAAGGTGTATCATCCTATGCTCCTTCCTCCTATATTACATTCCAACCTTCCATCCTGCCCTCCCTCCCTCCCTCCTTCCCTCCCTCCTTCTGTCCATCCATCCTTGCATCCATCTGTCTGTCCCCCATTCCTGTCAAGTATTTTCAGCCTTTACTCAGTGTTTGCTGCATGTTAGTTATTGCATTAGTTTTTAGATCACTGGGCAGTTAAACTTTCTCATCATAACCCCCAAATGTCTAAGAATTGCACTACCCAGTTTCTCAGTTGCAAATGACCCAGAATTTGCCTAGAAAAAAAGACACTTAGCAAAAATATATTACGTATGCCCCGGAATTAATGGATGAGATGGAGAAACTGGCCTGAGGCCAAGCTTCTAAGAACATCCCGAGCCACCTGTGGTTTGGATTTCTTGGTGAAGCTGCTGTTGCTGAGGCTGCCCCTGAATATTGATGCCAGAAACCAGCTTGGCTGAGACCGGTTCCACCACAGCAGCTCAGGGTTGGCAATATAACTCAGAAGCCATGCTCTCTCGTAGCCAAAGGTGTTGGTAGCTTCCTACCCGCCAACACCAAGTGAGATCCAAGAGAGGTAGTTTTTCCACATTAGGCCCTTCCCAGCTGGTCTGTCTGAGTCCAGAAAGGTGGACACAGCATGTTGGTGAGGAGGCCTGGCGAACATTTGAGCTCTGACCTCTACAGCAGAGACTGGAACTCAGTCTGCCATACTTTGCCCAGATTTCAAAATACTACTAACAAAGTGATGAACAGCTACAGGGAAACTGATTGATTCGTAGTTTAGATCCTAGCATACATTTTTCATCATTACCTCTTCACCTCACCCTGCAGTGTGCCTAGGCCAGTCCTCCTCCTGGCTGCTAGAGCATCTCATCTGAAGCACATCTCTGACATTAACTGTTCAGTCTCCAACTCTGGCTCCTGCTGGTCCCAGCGCTCCAGCCGCCTGCCATGCCCTTAGGCATCCTCTGTAGGTTTTTAGTTTCTTGTTCATATGCCCTACTTTTTTCCCTTTCCAATTTTCAAGAAGAAATAAGAAAGAAACAGCCATCGGATGCTAATTTCCTGATGACTTGTTGAGAAGGATGTGATATCACTTTTCAAGGACCTAACATAGAGTCTGAGCAGAGGCAAGAAGAATCTATTGCCTAGAGGCAAACACTGGGCAAATCTTAGCTTGGGATACTTGTGATGGGCTTATAAGTATTTCTTTCAACGGACTAAAAAGCTCACCAGTAGGACTTGCATCTCTGGGCTCGAGTCCTTTGCCTGTGACTCCTTTGAATGGTAATTTGTTCAGAAAGGCCTCCCATGTCCGAGACTTGGGGTTTGTCTCTGATTCCATCACTCTCTGCCTTTCTTCTTCTACTTCTTTACTTTTTAAAAAAAGATTTATCTTAACTTTTAGATGATGTGTTTACGTGTACGTGTCTGTGAATGAATATATGCTTGTGAGTCACAGACACCAGAAGAAGGTGTCAGACCGTCTTGGAGCTCACAGTACTCCACATGGATGCTGGAGACCAACTTGAGTCCTTTGCAAGAACAGCATGCATTCTGTTCTTGTGGCTGAGGCATCTCTCCAAGCCCTCTCTTCTACTGAGTTTCCAGACACAGTTCTTGGTCCCACCCTCCACTATGCCTCACTCCCTTAGGCTGATGTAGTTGGCCTGGGAAGAACCAGGAGGACAGCCAGCCAGGAAGAACAAACAGGTGAGGACAGGGATTAGGGTAGAGTTCCTCGCCCAGTGAGCATGGGCCACCCATCCTCTGCAGAACACGGTAAATAATTGTCTCAGGACCAAAGTCATGATTACAGGGTGTGAGCTCACACTTCACAATTGCAGAGTCAGAGGAGGGACATTTCCCAAGAAAACCTCTCCTATGGATCAAAAGCAGAGAATCAGAGGCAGTCCTGTGTAGACTTTCCATCATGACAGGACTTACTGATCTCTGATAGACTGGGATAGGGACAGCCCCTAATCAAGCTAGGCTCTCCAGACTTCTCCCCAACAAGCTCTACCCAGTCTTTGAACCACAATGACAAGTTCAGAAACCTAAGCTCCATCCTGGATGGAAGGGCCTTTATATGGTACCCAAGGGTTTGTGTGCTCTGCAAGGTACATATAGTCTGTGCTTCAGTCTGTGTGCATATTTTCCCTACAATGTGTGTGCTTCTTTCCCCAACCAAGCTTCTGCCTCAATGTCCCCGTCTCCCTGTCTATCTCTTTGATGACCTGGGACTGTGTTGAGATGTTCCCTATTTAGCAGGGAATCCCAGCACATCCTGAAGTCATGGCTACTGCTGTCTTTCAAGTTAGAGGCATCTCGCATGCCAGATACTTTGGCACTTCCAAGTGGGATTTAAGTACCACTCTGCCAATAGCAGCCTGAGAAACCTTATCAACACTAGCTACTTATTAAGTGAGAATTGCCGGAGCACACACAGAGGGCTTCCTCTGTGCCCTGGAGGCAGATGTACATCAGTGGAGGTTAGCTGAGCTTGAATCTGGGATTGTTTATCAATGGTGGGGCTTTGGCCACATTATCCCACATCCTCCCTCGAGCCTGTTTTTCTCCTCTCTGAAATCCAGATGTTAGTGGACATCTGTCAGTGCGCGCTGGGAGGATTAGATGAGATGATACAGACAAAAGGTGAAGCACAGTTCCCAGAACATAGTGATAGCAGTAAAACTAACAGCTTTTATTATTTGTTTTTTTAAGGCAGCCACTTTATTAACAATTAAAGTTTAAGTGTTAGGGCTAACTATATTCACATCAGCAGACCAATATAATGGCTACACCCCCATTAACCGATTAACTACCACTATCAACATCAAAACATTTTACCTCCAGAAGCTTCTGGTGTGGCTTTATAACCCACACTATCTATATCTCTTATTTCCAGCCCCAGGGAGCTACTGGTTTGCTAACTATCACTCTGGACTATAAATAGATTATTCTCTTTGTGGCACGAATGAATATTTTGCTTCTTTTTCTTGGGGATTATGGCTTGTACTGTGGCTTATGTCTATTGACCAGTTGGTAAAGATTTCAGTTGTTTTCAGTTTTAAGCGCACCATAAGATTGATGTAAGCATTCACATATATCTCTGGAAGGGCATCTTTCATTTTTCTCAGATAAATATCTAGAAGTGAGATTTTCTGTATCAAATTTCTCTATATATGTCTGTATATATTATTTATATTTTTATATGTAAGTTCCATAGATTATACTTAAGTTTATAGGAAACCACTAGACTATTTCCCTGGGTGGTTATAGTATTTTACACTCCACCAACAACTCATAAGTGCTTAAACTATTCTGTCTCTGCCAACACCTGTCTTTTAATTTTACCATCCTAGCTGGTGAACCATGCTATTTTATTTTGTTTCTAACTTGAATTTCCAATGAATAATAATCTACCATATACCTGTGGACTATTAGTGTATCTTCTTTTGAGAATTTTTTCCATTAAAAAAAAAGTCAAACTGTTTCTTTACCACTGAGTTGTTAAGAGTTCTTTGATATCATGGGTACAAGCCCTACTTCAGACATAGGTGTTTATGAATGTTTTTCTAGGATGTATCCTGTTTTTAAAAAACAATATTTCGTTTACTATTTGTATATGGATGGTATGTGTATCTTGTGTGTGTGTGTGTGTGTGTGTGTGTGTGTGTGTGTGTAGTGTTGTCATGTGTGTACTATGATATGAATGTGGAGACCATAGGCTAACTTTGGAGAGTCAGTTTTCTCCTTGAACTTGGGTCAGCAAGCTGATGTAGAGGGTGCTTTTTCTTGTTGAGCCTTGTCTCTGGTCCTATAGAGATTTTTTTTTGAATGAAAATGGTCACTTTCAAAGAGAAGGCATCTTTAGTTCTGGGGACATCTAAGATATGATTTTATGAAATGGATAATGTGTAAGCACTGTATAAGAATGTTTGTCTACTTCAGGATCATGAAGAGCTGTTTCTTATGGATCCATAGCTTCACATTTTAAAGTTAGAGCTGTGATCAATTTCTTGTATTAATTTTTTAGGGTGTCATATAACATATCTTGCTCTTTATCATTGTGGGAAATGCTGCTGTCGTGGGACTAGTGTGTTGAATAAGCTTGTTCCTGTTCAGTAGTTGGTGAAGACTTGCACTGTGTCCAGTTTGGGGTTCCTATGGAGTGGTTCTGAGCACTCACGTGTGTCTTTGGATGGATAGCATTCACAGTTCCTCAGAACTGTGACAAAGGTTGAAGTTCTCCTATTTATTGGCTTTTTGCCCATGTCATCCAAGTACCCTACTGTTGTGTATAGATCAGATCATCCTTGGCTTATCTGTCTAAAATCCGGTGCTCATATATGAGTTAGTGTATTTCTTGCCTTATTTCTCTTAGCATTGATCTCTATAGTTTCTCTGAACTAGTATGATGCCAGCCGAGCCTCCCTAACTCTTAAGTCCAGAAATCAGGTAATGTAAGTTCCCAAGGCATTCTTCTATGGTAAAGTGGAGTTGTGTATTCTAGGTCTTTTGTATCTTTACATACATTTTGGAATTAGAGTGTCAATTTCTTGCAAAAAACAAAAAACAAAACAAAACAAAAAAAACCCCTTCTGGATCTTGATCAGGATTGCATAGAAACTACAAGTTGGCTAAGGGTATATTCTATTTTTTTCCTGCCACCCATTGACCACATTTCTTTAAAATTTCATCTAGGCATTTCATAGTTTAAAATATCTTATTTATAGGAAATGAGATAGTGGGGGGATGTAGCTCAGCCATGGAATGCTTGCTCAGCAATTAAACAAAAAACAAAAACCAAAAACAGAGGAGGGTGAGAAGAATGGCACTGGAGAGGTGACTCACTGGTAAAGGTGTCAACCACCAAACCGATGAGCCCCGGACCCATGTGGTGGAAGGAGAGAATTGACTCCTGCAAGTTGTCCTCTGACCTCTACCTGTGTGCTGCCGCCAGCGTACAGCCCTTCACCCAGATGAAAAAGTAAGCAAGCAAGCAAGCAAACTAAGCAAGTAAGTAAATTAATAAATAAATGTTCTTTGTGGGGAGGGAGGGAGGGAGGGAGGGAGGGGGAGAGAGAGAGAGAGAGAGAGAGAGAGAGAGAGAGAGAGAGAGAGAGAGAGAGAGAACTTGTAGTGATCCAATTTCCATTTCCAATAGCATGCTGTAGTATGGTGTAGAGAAGCGCAGTTGATTTCTGCATTTTAATCTTGCGCCTGTTCTGTGCGCAGTTTGGCAGATTCTGGAGAATCACCCATCTTCATCTCTGATATGGGGGCAAGTGTGAGGGCACTTAAATCAGATGGTGCTGTGATGACAAAATAAAGTAGACCATCTAAAAGGTTTATCCTGGTTCCTGGCATGTGTTAAGCGAGCTCAACGAATAACTATTGTCATCTTTACTATAGGCAAAAGGCGTTGATGTTGTTGGAAGAGTGGATGGGATGTGTCTCCACAGAGAGTAACCAGAGAGGTGAAGGATGGGACTTCTAAGAAGGTGGGGTGGGGGGTGGGGGGTGGGGGGTGGGGGGTGGGGGCGAGGGCGAGCATGCTTTGTGTCTTGAGTTGAGTGTGGATTTTGCAGGTGTGTCCATCTTGTGAGAAACAAGGAGCTGTGCACTTGTGACATCTGCTTGTTGTTGTTTTAATGTTTACAACACTTCAATAAAAAAAAAACAGGCCACAAAAAGATTAAGTCAACATTCATTGAAAGTGCCACCTTATTGGTCCTGGTACATTCTTCATGTGAACCATTCCATTTGATTCTGTGAACTAGCTGCTACGATCTCCCCCATCTCATAGAAGATGATGTTGTCAATCCAAAAGATAGAACCACAGTCTGAATTCACAGAGCGAGAGAGCTGTGGTGGCGACTGTTCCTCTCACTCTTGTGCCCTTAGTCTACTTTGCACAGTCTGGTGTTTGACTGGGAGGCATGTGGAATTCTCATGTTCAGGTCCCCGATGCATGCTGAGGGATTTCATCTTCCCAAGGTTAGATGGGGCTAGCCTGGAATGAACACGCTTGTTTGTGAGTGGAAGGGGCTCAGAGAAGGGCCAGAGAGGGCATGAGAAGGCCCAGCCGGGCCAGCTGTTTCCTCTCTGCCATCTTCTTTGCTCAGAGTGGAGCGCACCCCACACAAACATTGTATAATTGCCTAGTCCGGCCTTGTGAGCAGGGCATGGATGTGGAGATGCTTACTTTTCATTAAAAGATCCTAATGAGCACGTAGGAGGTGGAGCTCGGGAGGCTGGGGGAGTAACCTCACATAAAGTGCTGACTGCTTCAGCCTTACTGGACCCCGAAGCATGTCTCTGGTAACCTCTGCCACACATCTGAGCCTCGCTGACTTCATCTAAGGCTGATTTTCTCACCAACCTTACCAGGGCTCTAGGCATGGCTACCAGAGACAGTAGGAGAAGGGAGTGAATGGAAGCAGGAGGCCCCGGATGTAAAGCCCTCTGACACTTCCGATTCAGAGCTTCATACACATGCCCCGGCCCCTGATTCAGGATCTGGAAAGTAAGCACGCATTTCCTACCCTTTAGGATTGTTCTTTGAGGCCAGATCTGTTGAAGCCCAAGAACAGAGAACCCGAGGAGCAATGTGCTGTTCATTGAAACAATTAGCCTTTCTCCTATCCCGTGTCTACAAGACACACATCCCTTAGGACAAGGTCTCACCGTTCCTAATAATGTGACCCTTTAATACAGTTCCTCACATTGTGGTGATCCCCAGCCATAAAATTATTTTGATACTAATTCATAATTACAACTTCACTACTATTTATGAATCATAAAGTAAATATCTGATGTGGAACTCCCAAGGGGGTCTCACCCTCTTGCCCCCTCCCCCAGGTTGAGAACCACTGTCTTAGGAAATGTCACTGGGCTCTCAAGAGTAGCACCTCCTCCTAGAAGCCTCCCTTATACAGCTGCACAAACCTATTCTACATCTTGGCTCCACTTAGTAGCATGGAGCTTTTCTCCAATGACTGAAGCCGTCATTGTTAGGTCTCTTTCCCCTCCTCCTTATCATCTGGTCTGTCTGAGATAATGTCAGAACTGTGGTAGAAGCCACACAGGGTGAAGAACAGGGCGAAGGGTTTCTGCTGGCAGCTGGGACCTTTCTATCACTTCCTTGTATAATGAAAGCCAGGGCAGCTCTGAGTGTCTGGGCTTGTGTTTTCAAGGGACACGTTGACCTGGTAGATCTGATGAAGCTGTATCTCTAAGCTTATAATTGTGAAGACAGAGTGCCAGGTGGAGGCCAATCCCAGTCTCGACCTCTAATTTTCTGATTTTTTTTTCTAGGCAACACAGGTGCAAGCTGGCTGGGTTTACATGCAGACCTCCTTCCAGTTCTTATGCTGGGGACTGAACCCGAGGTCCTTATTCATGTCAGGCAAACACTCTACCACTAAACTACATCCCTCTCCCTGTCATGTTCTTCTTAATGTTCATATTAGGAAAGGGAAAGATAATTCTCTGGCACTTATGAAGGGGAAGGCCTGAAGCAAGGTAAGACCAGAGGCAGGGATTCTAGGGACAAAGAAATCAGTGGCATGGTGACATGGGCAGGAATGTTGGGGGCAGGGATATCAGGGAGGGAACAGGGAAGATGCTTCCCCATGGCAAACTATTTTCAGGGGAGGGAATTCTGACAAGCTAGTCTTTGGTAAGAAAATATATATATATGATCATCTATAAGATCATATATATATATGATCATCTATAAGATCATATATATATATATATATATATATATATATATATATATATATATATATATGATCATTCTGGATGTCATTGTCACAATCATTGGATGACCCCAAAGAACTTTCTCAGGACAGACACAGATCCTAGTATCCCTAGGCTGATTTGGTGGAACTAGTCTGTGAAGTCTATAAATGGTGATGGCATTAGTCTTTTTTCTATCATCTCATGCTTTTCCAGGATCCTGTCTCATCCCAGGAACTTCTGAATGAGCCAGACCAATGGCAGCCTCATTATCTTAACAAATTCTGCTTGAGGTGTCCAGTCGCATTGGCAGAGAAATTATGAAAATGTTCGGCACCTTAAGACATTTTAATCAAATCCAGAAAATATACTCATGCCAACGTAGCCTACTGGTTAGACCATTGACCTTGTACAATTTTTTTTTCAATCTGTTTGGTCTTAGAAACTGTGGAAGGCAGGAATGAATCTAAGACTCTTTTGCTTTGATCTCCAAGCTCTGAGCCTCTGTATTCTTCCCCATTCACTGAGATGGACTTGAATGGATGGCCCTTATGATAAGTGTCTTGGCAAAGTTCCACTGAAGGTGTATGACGCTCTTGAAGTCAGTTTTCTGCACACTCAATGACTGGGTTCATTTTTGTTGACTTAAGAGGGCCTCCCATGTTGGGCTCCAGGGAAATCTGATATTTTTCAAATTCAATGAGAATGAATGCTGTGCTTTTAGTCATTGTTGAAGGAAAAAAAAAGGGGGGGGAAATCAGGGTGTGGGTGAATAGTTGACTATGAAAACTTGGCTAAGGAACTGGGTGTGGTTTCCAGTTCTTGGAAGACAGACTTCATCTCTGGGTGTCTCTTGGTTTTCATTCTGTAACTATTCATTGAGTTGTAGTTTCCTAGATTTTCTGTCTCCTTCCAGAATCTCAGTGTGCTACATGGTCCCCTCTAGGGCAATCTTAACTCCTGACTTTTAAAGTGCTCCCTATCTTCTGGGATCTCCTAAATTCTTCAGTTCTTTCAGCCTAGCAAGTCCCAGCTTGATCTGATCCTGTTTCTTATAAAACTTGCTGCTCCTTCCCAGTTCCTGGATTCAGGAATGACAGCGTTATCTACCCAGTCACCATGAGTAGGAGCTGGGAATAATTCTGGGTTCTTTCTTGACCCCAACCCCTACCTATTTCAACCACAATATCCTATTTGGCCCCTAAAGCATGCTTAGTGTCAAATATGTTTTTCCCACTAATTCCTTATTTAAACTTCATGTCTAATTTTCTTTATCTTCTACTGCATAATTAAAAATAACACCCCCTTATCTGTTTCTCATGTATCAATCTCCTCTTCCAGTTTGAATTTCTCTCTGGTGTGTGTATGTATGTGCATGCATGCTCATGTACATGAGTTCAGGTTGGCAGAGGCTAATTGTGCTGGATCCCCCTAAAGCTGGATTTACAGGGAATATGAACCCCTCAATGTGTGTTCTTAGAATTAAACTTGGGTCCTCTGCTCTCCCCTGCTGCATAATCTCTCCAGTCATTACCAGTGACTAAAACAAACCCCAAATCCAGACATGAAGGTATTACATGAGATTGGGTGTTTTATAAAGTTCAAATTCTCTAGGTTACTTGCCCAGCTCACGAAGAAATCTAGCGTTGCTTTTGTGCACAGAGTCTTATTCTGGCCTTCCACGAGCATGTTTTTTTTTTTTTTGTCATAGGACACGACTTGATGTTTCTTGGATATGCATTCTTTAGTGCCTTTCTCTCATTCTCCCTGTGGCTTGATTTGTCCAAATTCTCAACACTTTTCTGCTTGACTCCCACGACCCAAGAGTCTTATTGACTTTACCCTTCTGCCCTTCCTTTGTGCAGGTCTGGCTGCTAGCACTGAGTGATCACTTCATTCCTGGTTCCTCATTTAAGCATTAGATGTCCTCCAATATCCTTCAGCAATGGCTAAGGCTGTTACTAGGGCTGTTATCTTGGCCATTGGGCCTTTTACATGAATATTCTTGTCTTTGGTGGATACGTTATGCTCTCTTCTTGATTGATCTAAGCCATGTGTATAAAGGGTTAACATTCTTGTATGAGTGGAGTCCCACCGTGCTATTATCATGATTCCCTTAAGTAAAAGTTGATAATATGGTCAAAAGTGAAAGAAATAACATCCTAGAATTGTAACAATGGTTCTGGGCATGACTGGAAGATGAACTTTACTGCATGTAGTTTATACTGTCTTAAGTGATAGTTTGATGTAAAGTAATAGAAGAAGAATCATCATTTACATTTTTGAAGCCTTTTTTTTGTGGGGGGTAAGGCTTGTACTTGTGGCGTTTATCTAGGATGCTCAGAGAGAACCACTGAGTGACTGGGAGCTGGCATTCATAGATGACAGGTGACCCAGCTCCACAACAATGACACATGAGTATTAAAAAGCTGTCAGTGAACTGGATAGGCAGGGAGAGGCACACTCTTCCCAAATGAGCAGGCTCCAAAATGCCTCAATCTGAGAAATGACCCACATGATTAAAGAGACTGAGGTGGTTGCTGTCTACAAGCTGGAGACCTGGAGAAAGCCTAGTATAAATCCAAAGACCTAAGTTAGGTCTGAGGACCAGGGAGCTGATAGTGTAAATCCAAGTTTAAACACAAGAGGACTCTGACACCCATGAGAATCAAGTAAGCAGGTGTAGTTTTGTTTCCTTGGCCTTTTTTCTCTATTCACACCCTCCAAAGGATTGGGTGATAGCCACATCCAGTGGGAAAACCACCTGGGAATCCCACAGAATGGTTCCGGACACAGTGAGAAGAGACGGTGCCAGGGTACTAGGAAGGCACTTCTTTGTGTGCTGACTGGACAGTGAACTAATACGGTCTTACTGCTTCTTGACCTATTGATTAATTACTCCACCTTACATGGGTTCACGGGCTTTGTACTGCATTTTAAAATTAAGTTGATTATTCCATCAACACAATCTTCTCAGGTTCCCATATAATCTAGGAACAAGTCTTCTCTGGATCATACATTTATAGCTGTTTTGCAATGCTTCTTGGATCTCCAAAGACAAGATTGCTCAAGCTATAGAGACCATATTGTATCTTGGACTACATACAAAAAGCCCTTACAAATGTTTGTCTGTCTGTTTGTCTGTCTTTTTTTTTTAAAAATAATACAAAAAAAGAGTTAAAAAAAACCAAACAAAAACAGACAAAATGTTCTACAAAAGAAAAAAAAGTGCATAAATGAAATGTAATGAAAATATTCCCCTAAGTTGCTACTCCAGAACAATCCAGTGTTACAACTCTATGACTCTAGGGTTCTAGAGATGAAGCTCATACTGCTGGTAAGAGATATAGAGAAGACTTAAGGTCCTATGACTTTGGTCCCCACATCCATGTTTCTTACTTTGTATAATCTTTATTGAAGTGAATCAGAAGTCAGTGTAGTTCTGCAGCATCTACAATGAGCATGTATTCAACAAGCAAGCATTAAAAACGTGTGTATATTTAAATACTTGGGGAGTATGAGAGAGAGAGAGACTAAAACTCATGAAGAGAGATGGCTTTTGAAAAAAAACACTGAAAATAAAAATGAGGGTGTGTGTGCATGCGTGCATATGTTTGTGCATGTATCTGAGTGTATTTGTATAAGTGTGTATACATGTGTGTGTGGGGGGGTGCACAAGCATGTGTGTGCATATGGAAGCAAGAGGTATTGTTTTTCAGGAACTGTCTACTCGTTTTGTTGAGACAGGATCTCTCATTGGCTTGGGACTCTCCAAGCATGCTTGGATTGCTGGGCAGTGACTCTCAGGTGTCTATCTCTCTCTGTCTCCCCAGTGCTGGGATTATAAGTGTGTCTGCTACCATTGTCCTACTGCTACCTGCCCTCCTTGAGTTCTGAGGATCAAACTGAGGTACTCATGCTTGTACAGCAAACCCTCTATTGACTAAATCATCTCTCTAGTACCCCAAACAATGGCTTTATTAGGCAGTTTGGAGATAAATAGCGGGGGAGTTTGGAGACTCCTCAGTAGATGGCTTCACGGTATAAAGTTGACAGTTATTGTAGAGAATACCAAGTTGCCCAATTCATCAAGTGGGAAGGTCTTTAATCTGGAAAGATGGAAATAGGAGATAGGTACAGTAGAAAAGCAGAAGGCATGCCTCAATGATCTTAATTAATTCAAGTCCTTACCCTACATGAGTTATAGCCCAGGGTCCTGAAGAGACTTGCACAAGTCTTTGCAGAATCTGTCAGTTTTATTTGAAACTAGACTGGGAGGGAAATGGTGGACGCCAAAGAACTAGGGATAGGCTCATCTTATCTTGATTTTCAAACCATGGGTTCTAAAAATTATGGGCTCGAGGCCAGTCTCTGGCAATGAAGTAGAAATAGTTGTTTAAATAATGTAGGGTCACAAGCATTTAGAATGGTGGGGATTAGTTTAGAGGCATGATAGGTCTACTAAGGATGAGTAAGTTAAAAAAAAATTCTCACTCCTCTTAAAAAAATAACCCCTTAGAATAGTGCATGGGTATTTTCCAGTATTTAGCATCTCCCTACCATTTTTTTCGCTAATTTGTGGGGGCGGGGGGAGGGAACAGCACAAATTCTCTCCTTTATATCTTTTAGAAAACAATGTGTCCCTTTTCCACTTCAAAACTGAAAATAGTACACTTTTCCTGCCTCCCTTGCAAACAGGACATTGGCAGGCATTCCCGGCACAGCCAATCAAAGGCTTGAGGTGGGTTCACATATTGCAAAGGATTGCAATCACGACTTGAGGTGAGTTCACACATTGTGAAGGAGTACAGATCACAGGTGAAGAAGTAACTTTACTGAGTTTCCAAGGATGGTGGCGACTCTGATATTCCAGAGTCTGTGTCATGACTGTGAAGCTGGAGTAGACTGAAGAATTGCCTTTCAAAGATACTCACACACTGAAACGTGTGAAGATGTCACACTGGGACATACAGCAGAGGAGAATTACCACAGCAGAATTTGGCTGCTAACCAGCTGTCGTTATGCTGGGTGGGACTGGACATGCCTGCATTTTAATAAGCAGATAAGGGAGGCAGGACACAGAAGTGATTGGTGTTGGGGAGGGGGGGAGGAGTGGATATGATGGTGGAATCAGGGTCTAAGAGAAGTTACATTACTGACTTTGAGGATGGAAAAGATACCAGGGGCCGAGGAATATGCACAGCATCTAATAGCTGAATAAAGCCAGGAGGCACATTCTCCATGAGCTCTTCCAGAAGGAGCCAAGTATTGCTGACACCTTGGTTTTAGCTCTGTGAAATCTGTGCTGAGAGTGAGAGTTATAGCCAGAGTAGACCAAGTGTCCAGCATGTTCCGGGATCTGGATTCAACCCTCAGCATTGGTAATGATTGAAAAATATGTGGTAAACAGTATAAATTCAACAATATTTCTGTGGATTTTTTGTTTCATTTGGGTTTGGTTTGGCATCTTTCGTCTTACTGATCTTTTGCTTGTTTGTCTGGATTTTAGTTTTTTGAGTTTCTTATATTTTTTTGGTTTTGTCTTTTTCGATTTTTGAGAGTGGGAGAGAGGGAATATAAAGTTGGGTGGGGACTAAGGAGGGAGCTGGGAAGGATCTAGGAGAGATTGGAAGAGGAGGAAAAACATGATCAAAATACATTGCATGATTTTTTTCGATAAAAAAGAAAAATATGTATCAAATGCTTGATCTATAGAACTGTAAAATAATGCATTTATATCTTTGAAGCTACTAGGACTGTTATAGTAACAATAGGAAATGAATACATTGCCCATGTGCTTAGTGGGATATTTCAATAATTACATGGATTAATAGTTTTCAAACCATACTTTGGAGGGACCTGAGAGGCCAGTCGGGTATCTCAGCAGTCACCAAAAGTGGGATTCTCTCACATTACCATTAGAACAATAAGACTTTGATACATTTTATGATGCAAGATCTGAAGAAAAATATCTAAAAGGCATTGGTGCCATCATAAAGTTATGAAACATTATAATAGGAAATAATACCTATTGAATATTTATATTTCTGGACATTATGCCTAGCAATTTATTTTGTCATTCTAATACCATCAAGTAGGGAAAACTGAGGCCAAGGGAATTTAAGCGGTCTAGCCAATCACACAGCAGAGATGATATTTTGACTTAGGCTGCTGGTCTTAGAGCTTATATTCTTGGACCATGGCATCATAAAGAGCTAGGATTAAGAATCAAACATATTTTGAGAATGCTTGGGAAGGAGGCAAAACCCTACATTTAGATTCAAACTCCAAATTGTATAAAAGTATGAATGTTTTCAGGGAATTGATCAGATTATTTATTGGCTTGTTATAAAGAGGTATTTCCACTGAGTGGAAGATTACCAGGTATTGGATGTGTTACTAAGCTAAGCTTCTAGGGCCCTGGGACAAGGAGACCCTTCATTTGACAGAATAGATGTTCTATAATTGGAACAGTCAAGAGAAGACTTAGTTTTGGTACAGAGAGCTTAATTTAAGACTCCTTGAAGATATAAGATTATTCTTTTCAAAATATTCATATGCACACGTGTACACCTTTAAATGTATGCATATGTGTGCATCATACCAAGGAGTAAGGGTATCTCCTTGGTCTGAAGCTCACTTTAGGCTAGACTAGTTAGCTAGCAAAATCCAGGGCTCCTTCTGTCTTCACCTCCCCAGAGCTGAGATTACAAGCATATACCTGCATCTGCATTTTTATTTTTATTCTAAGGGTTGAGTTCTCATGCAAATGAGAGTCAAACTGTTTACTAGCTAAACCATCTCTCACATCTCTCACATATATATATATATATATATATATATATATATATATCTCACATATATATATATACATACATACACACACACACACACACACACACACATACAAGTCTAAGACTAAGGGTTATTGAACACAACACTAACTGCTTCCAAGCATTAGTGGTTAACTTTGAACAACCAATCCTAACTTTCCTGGAATCACTTGGCAGAGGAACTCTTTGACTGAAAGATTCATTTTCCCTGTGGGAGTGATTTAGTTTTACGCTAGAGGAAATGGGATCCTTAGCAACTATTTAAGCAACAGTCTTGTAAGAACAGGTTTTTGAATATTTCAAAGGAGACTACGTTGGAGCAGAGCTAGCATTTGTTCAAAGATCCAAGTGTAAGGGATATTGATAGGTTAGAGCAGCAGAAAGAGGCAAAAAAACTGGAGTGGGAGAAGAAGGTGGAATCCAGGACTACACCCAATTGAGGGCTGGAAGGGTGGAACAGTCCGTAAGGGGAGGTGCTGGTGCCTGCAGGCTGTAGGAACATTAGGGCACAAGAAGGTCTGTGGGGAAGCACATCTGGGGAGGAGCTCTGTGAGAAGTGGGTCATACTCTTGGATGACTCCACAGGTAGCTTAGTCAGAAGTGGGTCAGGAGCTGGAGGTCAGATATCAAGACAGGTGGAGTCTTGTACTCCCTACCCACCTGTGACTTAGAGACCAGAGGAGGACACATGCAAGCTGGGTAATGACATGAACATGGTCTCTGAAAAGGATATGGGCTTTTAAGTGTGCTAGGGATAGGTGAGAAGAAGAGAATGGGAGGGAGGGGGTGGAGAAGAAGAAGAGAAAGAGGAGAGAAGGAGGGAGGAGAGGGAAAGATAGAACATATTTATGAATTCCAATAGGAGATCCAACACTGATATCATTCAGTTCTAGCTACTTGATTCCATAATGACCCGATGCAAGTGGGAAAGGTCAATTCTGGGAGATTATCTCTCTTCCCAGTAAAGTTTGATAAGCCTCTGTCTCCCACCTCTTGCCCAACCTATTTATTCCATCCTATTAGTACCAAATTTCTTCTTTTCCACAGAGGGGTTTGTCTGAACCCAATTTTATTACCTGGACAATGAGGTAAATAGAAATGATCATTGATGTGCAGACAGACAATGCATATGAAGTCCTTGGTTCAAAGTAAACCCTTAATAGAAGTTCTTATCAAAGGAGGTGATGCTAAGCCAAACAACAGTAAGTCAGACACTTTTGTGGAACCAGAAGGTACTGGATAGTCTTGATAATGCCTGGCCAGACTTTGTGGGGAAGAAGAGATGGAGAAGAAAGAGGAATATACAACAGGATGAATGTTTAAGTGCAGGGAATTAGAGTTAATAGGGGACAAGATGATCATTTGGGATATGACAATCCAGAGAGTACACCTAGCCCAAGCCTATGTTCCTTAGATGTATATGTTCATGATTTTACTCAGTCTCTGAGTTCTATCCACAAGGTGCCTAAAAATGCTGGGCTCAGGATGGTATAACTTTGTATGTATATATTTATTCGTATTGGAATTCCTTGTAGAGTATGGTGAAAAGAATTCTACTTCTAGTTGTTTTTATTTTTGCATACTGTGACTTTCTATGGTTTGCTTCCTTTTACTTACTTTAGATACAAAATAACTAGGCAGACCACTCCACTCACCAATTATACCAATTGTAAATTGTCATCTTTTTTCATGTCTTATTATATTGGTTGGATGCTATGTTTTTAGTGCCCTTGAATCTCTCAACACTGACTTCTGTTCTTTCTAAGCTCCAAACTGAATTACCTTTGGAAACTTCTCCTGACTTACCACCCCATTTCAATTCTGATTCTTATGACATTCTCAGGGCACAGATCTCATCTGTTTGGTATGACGTAGAAGATACCTGCCTAGGCATTATTAACCATGCTACCAGTAGGACTAAAACTTCAGATAGCTTGAAGATGGTTCTGATGGTGCAGAGGAAGCTGGGATTAGAGGTATACTAAACTGAAAAGATTTGGTCAAGGCAAGATACCTCCAATTAGGTTGATTTCCAGTGACCAATGCTAATAAGAGCTAATATCAACCCAATATTTATTATGTTCATGGTATTGTGTTAAACAACTTAAAGACAAGCAGGCAACTTGTGAGAAAGCTTGGAAACATTCATTTATCACAATCACATTCATGTAGAGGTCAGAGTTTCTACTAAATATCTTATAATGCAGAGGATGGCCAAGAGTATATATTTTTCTGGATTGAAATATCAATAGTATTGAGGTTGAGAAACTGTGGGTTAAACTATGTGTATTATCTCATTTGCTCCTCAAGCCAATCCTATCGAGCAGGCATTACTACAACTAAACTCGTTTTATAGGCAGGAAACTAAGGATTAGACATATATAATACAGTTTGGTCAAGATTACTGGGCTAGAAGATGACAGAATGCAAAGTTGAGTTCAAGTTACATCAACTCTAAAGTCTGTGTACCTGGTTGCTTTATTGGAGGCTGAAAAGTCAGCTGAGCCCAGGATGAAGAATATGGCTTAGGAACTGCATCTCAGAGAAATCTGAGGGGTGAGGGGCTCCCAGTACCATAGCATCTACTAAATCTTGCTACCAGAGCAAGTGAACAGCAAGCTTAGGCCCTGGTCACTTGGGGCAGGGTCTCTGGGTGTCATTGTATTGAATTGGGGCTGGTCATGACTGTTGTTCTCAGATGAGCTGAGCTTGAAAAGCAGGGCCCTGTTCCAGTTACTTTAGCATCTCGGCCACCCCATTTTGTCCTTCGAAGGGAGGAGCAGGCTGGTCCTCAATAATGAGTGAATGAATAACTCAGAGGGCTGAGTAACTGCATCTTTCATGAGACTCAACCTTGGAATGCAGTATAAGAGTGGAGCATGGGTCAGAGGGGAGGCAGGGCTGGGCTAATAGGTGATGCATTGAAGAGGTGAGATGGAGCCAGTCCTCAGGAGGGGCTGGTGGGATGGTAGTTGGAGTTCTGCATCTCACAACACAAGCCTCAGAGGTTGCAGGGTGTGGTCAGGCTGTGAGCACCTTGGGAGCTGAACTGACTTTTGAAGTATCATTAGAAGGCATTGGCAGCTGGTCTCTAAACTCAGTTACCTCCAGCCCCAGGTGCTTTCTGCACCAAGGAAGTATACAAATTACTCCTGTTCCCTTTCAGACCAATGGCACAACACATTCGCCTTCTTCCTTTGGGAATCTAGATAGTTCTCTAAATTCCTTAGGATACACACACACACACACACACACACACACACACACACAGAGAGAGAGAGAGAGAGAGAGAGAGAGAGAGAGAGAGAGAGAGAGAGAGAGAGAGAGAGAGAGAGAGAGAAAGAGAAAGAGAGAATAGGAATACACATATACAGAGACAGACAGGACACAGGGCCAGATAATGAGGATAGAGAGAGACAGGGACACCCTCTAAAAAGGAAATAACCCCATTCAGACACCTAGATCAAATAGCCTTGAATGACATTGCCACCAGGGACGTGGTTAATCTTCTTTCATGTGCTGGTGTGCTGGGAATTCTGCTTGCTAGGAATACCACACTTGATTCTAGGGTTCCAGAGCCTTGCTACAGTGTAGTATATGCTGAGACTCTGAGTGGATGCTCATGCTATGTTAGTGCAGAGCTGCATTCCCTTCCTTGGCATCTCCCCTGGGTAGGGATCAAGGATGTGAATGGACTCAGGAATTGAGTTTACTGTTCTTGAAGTTGGAAAAGTCCTTCACAGCTTGGTCTTCCTTCCAGATACTTTCATAGACTAGATTTATTTAGGAAAATTGGCCCCATGAAATCCCGAGAAATAAATGAAAGTCAGAAGATTCTGGGATCTCTTATGGTTTTATTCCTTTATGGTGGGAAGGAGGAGGTTGGGGGAGGACAGAAAAGGAACTGAAATCTGTTGAGGATTTATTTTGAGCTGAGAGACTTTCATGGTCAAAGTATAGAGGCGACAGAGCACCATGCCTCCCAGCATGATGTCAGAAAGACAGGTCACTAGTGACAGGACTGTCCTGACTTCCTTAAAGGTCAGTTAACACATTGTGACAGAGAGGTATTTATATATACTTTCTAGATTTGTGCTATAGGTTTCATGAGATAACATCCAAATGCTTCATTTAGCAGCTGGCACAAAGTAAGTGCTCACTAAGTGCCTGTTAGCGCCATTACTCCGGGAGTTGGGACTCATGGGCTCTAGTTGAGTATGAGGAAGTTGAGGTGTGGAGGGGTCATCGTGAAGCAGCCTTGCTCTCAGTTCCTCTTGCAAGTCTCTGCTGACTTCCAGACCAGGTCAGGTGCCCTTCGTTGTGTGGCTTTGGCCCCTGTACTTCCCTCTAAACTTGGACTGTAACTGAGTGTGAATGTCCACTCAGAGTCTTAGCATACACCACACTGTAGCAAGGTTCTGGACCCCGAGAAACAAATGTGGTATTCCCAGCACACCAGCACATGAGAGAAAGTTAACCATGCCACTGGTGGTGATGTCATTCAGGACTATTTGATCTAGGTATCTGAATGGGGTTATTTCTTTTTTAGAGTGTGTCACTATCTCTTTCTGTCCCCATGTCCTGCTGTCTCTATCTCTATATCTCTCTATGCTTTCTCTCTGTTTCTGTCTCTGTCTCTGTCTCTCTCTATACCCCTCCCCCCGTTTGTGCATGCACACACATATATATGCATGTACACATGCTTCTGTTCTCTGGTTTTTTCCTTGGAGAAGTGACTGTAGCAAACCCAGCCTCTCTTTGCTCTCGTTGATGTCCTCTCTCTCTCCATTTCTGAGGAATCTAGAGAACTATCTAAGATTCCCAAAATGAGAAGGAAAATGTGTTGTGCTATTGGTCTGAAAGGGAATAGGCATAATTTATATGCTTCCTTGGTGCAGAAATAAGTCGATGACAGTGGGGCTTTGCCAGTTACAGAGAAACAATGGTGTGTCTCAGCATAGGGTTCTTAATCTTTCAACAACTCTTCCTTCCACTGTTCACTCCTAGCTCATCCAGTTCTCCCATCTCTCTTGAGGATTGCTAAATAAGGGACCTCAACCAACACCCATATATGAACTGATCCTCGTTCATTGATTCATTGATTCATTGACTCATCCCTTCATTCAATGCTATGAACTGCTCTGCACTGGGGCCTGGTCTTGCAAGATTGCACAAAAAGAGGCATGTCTCTACTCTTTGAGGATTGTAGTTTTACATCAGTGAATTCATAATTGTTAATTGGTGTAAATGTTTGGAAAGAAAAAAAGGTTTTTTTGGGGGGGACTTTATCTAGATTGAATGATCCTGTGGAAGGGAAAGTGATGTAGGGCTGTGAGGAATGAACAGAAGGTGGGTAGTGGCTTTTTGTGACAGAATGCTCCAGACAGAGACCAACAGGTATAAATACTCGATCGAGAAATAGGACTCAAAGAAGGCTATCAAGGAAGAACATAGATATTGGCGGCCCACTGGGTATTACAGAGAGGTAGTGGTAGACCTTGTAAGCTTTTATAGGGATCTGGTTTCTGCTCTAAGAAGAAGTCAGAGTCTGGACAAGCTGTGATACATAAGTGGTTTGCTTTGAAAGTATCCTTCTAGTGGCTATGGAGAGAAAGAAGTCTGTCTGGGCAGATGTGGGGAATACCAGTGATTTGGACGTGTGCATCTCTAGGGAGTGATACTGCTGGTTTGGAATCAATGAGGAGGTATGGATGGCCAGAAAGCTAGTCGTATGCCAGCCCGTATTCAAGAAGTATGGAGCCCTAGACTCCATATTTTGATGCCAAGAACTTCAAAGATGTGTTTCAAAGGACTAAAAATACATAAAGAAAATAAATAAAACTTTTGCTACCTACAATTTCTTACTTTATAAAACATGCAAGTAAGGTGTGATAATGTATGTTGATGCTCTCTCATCACTTAACTCAAAAACTTTGGGGTGTTCCCAATCTCTATTGGCCTCTTGGCTTATCCTTCTAACCAGTTACCAGAACCTTTGTCCTCTAGTCTAAATCACCATCATGTTGTTCCTCGCCCCTTAACCCCACTTCTGAGCCTAAATCTGGGGGCTGATCATTGCTCCTGGAGTTATTGTGGAAGCCTCCTAATCTACCTCCTCCCTGTAGCTAGGGAGCACATATTTGATCATATCCTTCCTTGCACTCTAACCATATTTAGTTCTTTACTATCCTGTCTGTCATAGCCCTTCCATGACCATGCCTCAGTATTCCCCTGCCACATCACTGTTTGACACTTTAAATATGCGTTAAGTACAGCTACAAGTACTGTGTATCTCTTAAAAAGCACAATACCCTTTTCGTGTATTTGAAAATTTATTGAAACTGTCAGGAATGCATCCTAAAACTTAACTGTCTGTTAAACATCAGCTAGACTCAATCACATGTCCAGAGGAAATTTTATTTGTATATCTATCTATCCATGCTCTTAGGCTTAAGGGATATCACAAACCATTCGAGACCTAATTGGTTAAAAAAAAAAGCCAAACTAACAACAGTAAAAGATAAATCAAATGTATAGATTGTCTACTAGAAAGAGATTCTTAGTCATCTCTCTTTACATTGCAAAATGGTTAAGGCAGCAGCTAGGATGAAAACAGCAGAAATCGAGTCCCACTGAACACAAGGCGTTTGTCACCCATTGAAACCCACAGAGGAAAGACCTGAAGGCCAATGATAACCACCATCACTGTGGCCCTGAGATCTCCTTCCGGGAATACTGGTAACATCCTCCTTACTGCATTTCTAATTTCCATGCAACTTCTAGCTATTTGCTTTCTCCCCAGGAATGAAAATCATCTTCCTATGGACCATATCAAGGCAGATCAGTGACTGTTTAAAATCTTTATTAGCTTTCACAAACTTGGACCAAAATCTTCCATTATCTACAAAGTCCTACTTGATTCAGCCCATGTGGCCTGCGTAACAGGCCTGATGACGCCCCATCCCCAGCTAGAAGGCACAGAAGGGAGACACTGAACTCAAGTCAGCAATGAAGTTCATACCAAGGCTGTTCCTTTACACCAGAAGCTGCTGGGGATGTGTACTGCTACAGAGCATGTCTCTCTATCCCGACAACTTACAAAGGTGAGTTTACATACCAGGACAGAAGAATGGCAGGAGTCATCACATCCCTCTGCATAGCCCAGACCTTGAATTGCTAGTGTCCATAAGGGTAGGACTCAGCTTCAGAGGCCAACCTCAAGGAATCTAGAAAAGAGAGGTGCACCATGGGAGGAGAAAGAGACAGGAATAGAGAACTGACTTAATCTCTTTTAAGAACCTTGTTGATTCTTTGTCGTGAACTCTTTGTTTTTATTTTTATTTTTTTAATTTTAAATCCATTTTTCGTACATTCAAAATTCCAAGCTGCTGAAAATTCCCTCCTGTGATGAGAAGCATTCACAACGAAACGTGCGGCCTGATTTGTCTTTCCCCGAAATCAAAGGCAGTATTCTGAAGAGACTGCGCCTGCCACACAAAGGTGGCAGATGTTTGCCAAGATTATAGCTGCACAAGCATTCTGTGCATTCAATCCGGGGAGCATTTCAGTTTTTGAAAAGAGAAACCATTTGTGTGTGTGTGTGTGTGTGTGTGTGTGTGTGTGTGTGTGTGTGTGTGTGTGTGTGATTTCTGGATGCCTGGGAAGCTTCTGGCACCATCAGTGTAGATCCCCAGCTCAAGAAGGGTGTGACTGAGGGTATGTGTGCTCACTCGGCCCTCCTAACTTTGGATATTCTATAGGGCATTTTCTGTGTAAGGCTCGGTTGTTCTCCCAAGCAGGATTCATGCATACCAGGCTTGCGCATTACCAATGATCTAGCTACACCTGACAAGTCTCTGAACGACACTGGGCTGAAGTACAGTGTGGGTGGCATACTTGCAGAGCCTTCTTTAGTACCATGGGTACCAAGAGTTGTGTTAGGACCTCTAGGTCGGGACACAGGGTCTTCACCAGCGGTCACTCTAACTCTCTATCCCATGAAACTGGTTGTGTAGACTCCATATGCTGAGAAAGCAGATTGCAAGCTGAGGTGACTTTTAAGTTTCCAAACATTTCACTTCTCATGCCCTGTCCTCTTGATCTCCCTGCTGGAGATTAGCAGTCTCTCAGATCCTCCATCCCTCACCCCTGGGATGTGATCAGTTACACAACCCCACACGTTCATTTCCAAACAATCACTGCACTTTACTTAAAAATTCACTGCTAAGTGCATTCCTTTTTTTTTCTCTCTCTCTGCATGTAGATCCTATCCATTTCCTTTACATGTGTCTGGATGCATTTGTGTATATGTGTGTACCCATGTGTGTGTGTTTGTGTGGTATGTATGTATGTGTATTTTTGTGTATGTGTGCACATGTGAGTGTGCATGTGTATTTGTGTGTATACATGTGTGCCTGTGTATGTGTGTGTGTGGTGTGCATGTGCATTTATTTTTGTGTATGTGTGCACATGTGTGTGCGTGCATGTGTGTGTGTGTATGTGTGTGTATATGTGTGTACAAGGTCAGATGTTGGTTCTCATTCATCTTCTACATTGTTTCAGAGTCTCCTTGTTGTTTGCTGCTGTGTCCCTGACCTGTGACCCTCCATGACTTCTCCTGCCTCAACTTCCTGTCTTGTTATAGGAACACTGGGCTTACAGATGTGTGCTACCATATTAGGCTTTATATAAGATCTGGGGATTTTATTTATTTATTTATTTATTTATTATATGTATATGGGTAATACCTGAAGAGGACATCGGATCCCATTATAGATGGTTGTGAGTCACCATGTGGTTGCTGGGAATTGAACTCAGGACCTCTGGAAGAACAGCCAGTGCTCCTAATTGCTGAGCCATCTCTCCAGCTCTGATCTGGGGATTTTAAACTCAAGTGCATATACTTGTGTAGCACTGAGATGTCTGCACCATCCCTCTATCTTTTCTCTTCATCTCCATCATTTGACAACATCCTTACACACTGTCATGCCTGCTCCCCTGTCTCATGGTGTCTGGTCAGAGCTCTGAACCCTAACTACACAGACAGATTTTACTTTTATTTCTTCAGCAGTGCACAGGGCTCTCATTTATTTTGAGTCCACTGGCTTTCTGACTGAATGAAGAGATAATGTAAATGGTGGATTCCTTGAACCACAGAGGCCTCCTACCCATCAGACCCCCCTGCCTATCTCTGTTGGCTCATGGCTCTTTAAAATTTCTTTTCAGTGTAAGAATAGCTCCGCTCCATCCTTCCAGAGGCAGTAACCATGTTAACTCCTCCAGGAAGCCTTCTCTGACATCCTTCTGCCAATGTGGTTTCTTTTCCTTTTCTGCCATGCTTCCATAGCATCCTGGACTTGCTCAAGGAGAAATCAGCACATCAGCAACTTTGTTTGTCTTATTTGTTGGCCAGATCTTCCAGGGACTCGGGGTAGGTTTTATGTCATGCCTCTGTTTTACCTGTTGATGCCACTGGAAAGAAGCTGAGCTGCATCCTGTGGGTAGCCTGTCATCATCCTTGCTTGGATGTTTGCCTATCATCTGCAGTAGAAAAACTGAAAATCATGTAGTCAGTTGTAAGGGGGGGGAGTGGGAAAAGGGGGTGGGGGGAGATAAGCAGAGTCAACATGTGAGCTGGTATGGTTTCCAGACTATTCTACCTGGTTAGTTCAGAAAGGTTATTATTGATCTGCTTGTTTGAGAGGATAAAGGGTTCAGTGCTGTCTGCCAGTCATCCAACGTTCTGTCCTCTGTGCTAGGTTGATGATAGAGAAGAAAATTTCCTCTCTTCATAACCTGTTCTGTACTAGACATAGGCATGATGCACGGTGCACAGTGAGTGTGGATTGTAGGTGCAGAGAGAGGGCTGAAATCCCCACATAGTGGTTGAATGATTTAGGATGAGTTGCTTAGCTTCTTAAAGCTCTCCCTCTGTTGCTTCTAATAGGGGATTGTCAAAACACAGCCTTTGTAGTCTCTATTGCACACCAGGGCTAGAATTTATTTTGTTTTGTTTTGTTTTTGATTGTGATATAACTCGTACCTGCCAGCTTAAACATGTTTGCACTATCATAAAAGATGTTTATGATAAACAAAAAGATTTTTCAATTTTTGTGAAACTGAGGAACTTATTCCCATCAAACAACTCCCTGCTCTCCTTTCCCAGTGCCTGGTAACCACCTCTCTTCAGCATATGAATTTGTCTACTGTAAATTATCTCAAGTAAGTAACCACATTGAGTTTCTTTCATTGTGACTGGTTTGTGTCACTCGGCATGATGTCCTTAAGGTTCATCCACAGGGTGACCTGAGTCAGAATTTCCATCCTTTTTCAAGGCTGAGGGATATTCTATTTGATGTACAGACCACCCATTTGTCTGTTGATGGATACTTACGTTGCACATGCCTTTTGGAATAAGTGATATTGCTTTGTAGATCAGTGTGCAAGTATTTTCTTGAGTTTTTAGTTTGGTTTTTAAATATACCTTAAATAACCCAGCAGTGGCTTATTGCATTTTAATTCTTTTGATGAACAGACAGTTTCTCTTAACAGTTAAGTGTAATTTGACATTTCCATCAACTGTGCACAAGCCCCCCAAAGTCTCATGCGCTCATGGATACTTACTAATTTGCTTTATGCTTTTTTGGGGTGGGGCAGGGCATGGTCACCCAGTTGGGAATGGAGTTCATCGTGGTTTTGATTTGTATTCTCCTAACGATTACTCATGCTGAACATCAGTCCATCTCTGACCAGCCATTTGGTTATAATCATTGTAGAAATAATAGCTGCAGTTCTTCTGCCTAAAATGCTTGTTTTTTGTTCAGGATACTCCTCGTACATCCTGGATATTTACATCTTATCATGTGGCAATCTCTCATGATTCTGTCTGCTCTGTTTGCCATCTCTCACTTTATCGCTCATTTTTTGGTTCATTATGTTCCGTAGTTTATTAACATAAACTTTTTAAGAGTTATCTTAATTTAAAAAGTTATTCAAATTTTGAACCCACAATTAATCTTTATGTACAATCATGTATCTTTTTTTTTTTTTTTTTTGGTTTTTCGAGACAGGGTTTCTCTGTATAACTCTGGCTGTCCTGGAACTCACTTTGTAGACCAGGCTGGCCTCGAACTCAGAAATCCGCCTGCCTCTGCCTCCCAAGTGCTGGGATTAAAGGCGTGCGCCACCACCGCCCGGCTACAATCATGTATCTTTATGGACTCCAGTGTGTTGCTTCAAGTGGTGTATCCATGTAATGATCCAGTGTGATCCCACCCGTGACCTTAAGATTTGTGCCCTTTGATGCATGTTTTTAAATTTTGTAAAAATCCCCTTTATTTCTTTGTCCTTACCTTTTATATATTCAAGAAGTCATTGCTGAGTCCAATATTATGAGGCCTCTTCCACGTGTTTCCTTCTAAAAGCTCCTATGCGTGCAAGTCTTCAGCACATTTTTGTGCTGATTTTTATATAGGATGTATGGCACTGGCCCAACTACATTTTTCCTCCAACTGTGTATCTAGTTTTCTCGACACCAGGGTGGAAGCATTTGTTCTTTTGTGTGTTCGTTTGCCATTTTTATCATAGATAATTTGATCACACACAGATGAGTCAATTTTGGGTCTCTTTATCTAACCACATTGGCTTATGTGTCTGCCTCTATGCCAATATCAGAAATCAGGAAGTGTTAGGCACCCACACTTTGCTTTTTACCTTTCCTTTTCTTTTCTTTTCTTCTCTTCTCTTCTCTTCTCTTTTTGTTGTTGTTTGGTTTTTTCATTTATTTATTTATTTGTTCACTTTACATCCCACTTTACAGCCACCACTTTTCTTCCCAGTCCCCCCACCCACAGCAACTCTCCCATCCTCCCCTCTTGTTCTCCTCTGAGAAGGAGAAGCCCCCTCTCCACTTCCCAGCCCTGGGTATCAACCCCACCCTGGCATATCAAGTCACTGCAGGACTAGGTGCATTCTCTCCTAATGATGCCAGTCAAGGCAGCCCAGGTAGGGAAACAGGATCTCCAGGCAGGCAACAGTCAGGGACAGCCCCCATTCTATTTGTTCAGGGACCTGCATGAAGACCAAGCTGTGTATCTGCTACGTATGTGCAGGGAGGGCTAGGTCCAGGCCGTGTATGCTCTTCGGTTGGTGGTTCAGTCTCTGAGAGCTCTCAAGGGTTCAACTTACTTGACTCTGTTGGTCTTCCTGTGGAGTTCCTATCCCCTCCGGATTCCTCAGTCTTTCCCTCAATTCTTCCACAAGATTTTCCCAAGCTCCATTCAATGTTTGGCTGTGGGTCTCTGAATCTGTTTTGGTCAGCTTCTGGGTGGAGCCTCTCAGAGGACAGTTATGCTAGGCTCCTGTCTGCAAGCATAATAGAGTATCATTAATAGTGTCAGAGATTAGTGCTTGCCCATGGGATGGGTCTCAAGTTGGGCCAGCCATTGGTTGGCCTTTCTCTCAGTCTCTGCTGCAACTTTGATTTTCATGATGGTTTTTGACTATCCAGTGTTACTTGAGTTTCCATATGAATTTTAGAATTAACATAATAATAATAAAGTAATAATAATAATAATAGTAATAATAATATACTTTCAAACTCTCCTTTCACTGTGGGATCTTGGGATTGAACTCAGGTTGCTAGGTTTTCAAGACAAACACCTGTACCTGTTGAACCATCTCACCAGCCCTAGGATGTGTGTATGTGTGTGTGTGTGTAAGTGTGCACACGCGTGCAAAACTGTCGTTGGAATTTCCAGTAGGGACTGCTTGGTTCTGTAAGTGCATTTGGGAGCCTCTGATATTTAATCCTATTTGGTCCTCTGTTTATTTGTGTCTCTTCCAATTTGTTTCATCAGTGTTTCATGGTCTCTGCTATTATACACGCTTCTTGTTTCTTTGGCTTATTCCTAAACATTTTGTTCTTTTTAAGTGGAATCATTTTCGTAATTACTTTTTAGATCGTTCATTATTAGTGAGTGGGAATGTAGGCTGCTCTTGTGTGTTGGTTTTATGGGCTGCCACTTGGCTGAATTTGCTTCTGAGGCAATTTAAATGTCTTACTTCTGTTATCTCATCTCATCTCCACAGCCACCCAGTGAAGGAGGCACCATTGCCATTCTCAGAGATGAAGAAAGTGAGGCTCAGAGAACTTGGGTAACATGTCCAAGGCCACCCGGTTGGAAAGACTCCCAGTCTGGACTGGCTGTCAGCAGACTTAGCCACAGCCATTCTGGCTATGACACACATTCATCATTTTCTGATAAGGAGTTTTGTAAGGCTCTCGTGAGGTAAGCTTGAAGGCAGAAGGGTGAATGCTCAGTTAGAAATAGTTTTGTTTTTAAATATATATTTGAAGAAAAACGTCAATGAACATACAACATAAAGAGGCATACAGTATTCCTGGTAAAAGGGAAACATTAAAGGAACTTTCATTTAAAGTATACTCTAGCAACATTTTAATTTTAGGGGTTATTATTTGCTTGTTTATATGTAGTGCTGAGATTTGAACCTTGGAGCCCATTCTTGCCAGGTAAGCTTACTATGCCTGAGCTGCCCCCCTCCCCCGGGATGTAAAGTGAACAAACAAACAAACAATACTTAGTTTATTATTTCACTTTATTTTGACACAAGTTCTTGCTAAGCCACCAAGGCCGGCTTGGTCCCCTTTTATTTTGTGACTATCAAGGAGGGACAACAAGAGACCCCTTTTAAAGAGATTATCTTGGAATGGAATTAAATGAGCTTCCTACAGACAGTTCCTTTGCCCTCCTAAACAGAAGAGCCTCCTGCAGGGTTCCAAAGGTCAGGATCTAAGAATTCTGAAGCCTTCCTGGTAAGAGTAAGGAACAGGCATTCTTGGAGATCCCAGGACAGGTCCCAGAGAAGAGGATGGAATGATATTGAGAATATGAGAAAGGGGAACCCTGCAGCAAAGCGCCCACAGGTCTTTACCAAGGAAACTTGTAAGGTAGGGACTGTATGAACAGTTAAGACCACCCCCCTGAGCACTGCAGCCACAGCTTTCCATAATGAACCTTCTGTAACTCCAGGGGACCCAGAGACAAATTTCCCTATTCCCACACGTTCCTAAATAGAGGACAGTTCACTTAATTCGGGAAAACAGAGAAAAAGTGGGTAGTTCAGACTCCGAATTTGCTGAGTGCTGGTGTGTGTGTGTGTGTGGGGGGGTGTTCTTGCTGAGTTCTCATAGGTGCAAGCATTGCTCCAGGTCACAGTTAGACAAGACAGACAAGAAGAGGCTCTAGACCTGGGCTGTCTGTTCCTCCCTGCTGGGGGTTCCTGTGGCGTCTCCAGCATGCCTCTTTCTTGGCAGTGCCAGGATGAAGCTGAGCCTCTCTCGATGGTCCTTGCAAGGTTGTACTAGAGAGCAGGGGTCTAGCCTGCCTGGGTCATGCCTGGCCCCACACTTGTCCACGTGTTGTCTTCTTTAAGGAAGTCTCACAGATCCTTGGTTAGAAACCAAGAGCGAAGGAATCTTCCTCTTTCGAGATAACCAACTCTATTAGTCCGAAGACCCAGGCGACTGGGAAAGACAGTGACAGAAAGGCCCTTGACATGCCACGCTCATGTTCTGTTCTTGCTTTTTTTTTCTTTTAAAAAAAGAAAAGACTGCTTTCCCATGGTTAGGGGAGAAGTCAGACTTTCCTGTTCCTCTTGGACCAGGCATGAAGCAATTTTCAGTTCTGATGTTGACACCAAGTCAAAGGCTCAGACTGTCTCCCTGGGCAAGGCTCCTTGGACTTCTGAGTTCTGACCTTTTTAACAAGAGCATGACCAGTAGACCACAGTGGCAATAAGTGTGCGTGGCCTTAGTGGATGGGGAGCAACTGAGAGATTAGAGGCAAGAGCTGAGACCCCGGAGTTATTTGCATGGGTTTTAACATCAGTTGCATTCTTCAAGCACTGGATAAGTTACTTAACCCTTGAGTCTTTGTATCCACCAGGAAAGTGGGGGATAAAGGATAAGAGAGGCCAAGAAAACCTATGTGGAGAGCTGAGTGTCAGGCACGGAGCATGGCAAGAACTCTATAGGCATTACTCCTTCTCGAGGTTATTAAAGGTTGTGGCTCCATTTTGTTTTTCTGTGGCAGAGAGTGCTAGGCAAGTGCTCTGCCACTGAGTTACAATCTCTTCTCTCTGTTCCCTTTGCATTCTGAGAGAAGGTCTCGGTAAGTTACTCGGGCTAACCTTGGCTCACAGGCTAGCCTCAGCTCACTGTGTAGTGTAAGTGGACTTGCAAAGTCTTGGCTCAGCCTCCTGAGTAGCTGGGATTGATACCTGCACCACCGGGCTTAGCTTGAATCTTGTCTTGGAGCAGTCATGAGCATGCTCGGTGCACAGGAGGCAGGATACTGCAGCTGGGGAGGAGGGCTGCAGGTTTATGAGTCTTAGCTCCACCAGCGAGCAAGCAGCAGAATGAACGCTGAAGAGTTTAAAGGTCTTCTTGGATCTTGATTTTCCTGTCTTGTGTTTTCCTTGCACGGTTCTTATTGAGGACTGCTGGTTACAGAATGGTTACAGAATGGAACAAATTATGGGAGGAAAGATTTATTAGGGCTTGTGCTTTTCAATGGGCTATCATGGCAGAGGTGGGCTTGTGCTTTTCAATGGGCTATCATGGCAGAGGTGTGCGTTAACTAATGTCCTTGCTGCAACAAAGTAACTTATAAAAACAGCTTGAGGAGGGAGGGGTTTATTCTGCGGATAGTTCCGGGGTGTCCTTCATCATGGAGGAAAAGTTGTGGTGTAGGAGCTTGATCTTCCTAGCCCAGTAACATCTGCAGTCATGAAGCAGAGAGGAATGATGGCTTTGTCATTCCAGGACCCTGCCCTGTAGAGTGGCAGAGCTCGTATGTGAGGCGGGTCTTCCTACTTTCCTTCTTATCTAGAAAATCTCTCTTAGACATGCCCTGAGAGCTCCACAGTGCTTCCAGACCCCACCACATTGATAATGAAGATTCACCATTACAGAAGGCATGGCAGAGTCAGAGTGGTGGGAGAAAGTAGAAGTCGTGGTTCTGCAGACTTCTGGCAGAAGTAGCCAAGATGCTAGGACCAGGGGCCAGTTCATAACCGTCAAAGGGGATGACCCCTTGTATACTACTTCTGTCCCTTCAGTCACATCATGTAGATGCTCCACAGTGTCCCCAGACAGTGCCACCAGTGTTGGAAACAAACATTCTAGGTACTAGCCTTTAGGGAGCATTTCAGATTCCAGTTCTAACAGGAGGTTTGGTAAAATAACATACGCATGTTCAGGTCAGCAGCAGAGTAGACCTGCAATAACTGCTCCCATTATTACAAAGAACTGAGTTAAGCTATTCAGTGGAAGGTCTGACCCCTCATGGGTCTGACCACCAGGATATATGCGAGGGTGGCCAGTCCCCTGGCCTTCTATGTGTTTAGAGAGAATCAAAAGGAAAATTAAGGTCAGTCTGGCCTTCGGAGTTGGGTCCCTCAGTTTTTTTACTGGCACAGCACCAAGCTTATTTTAGGCTTCCAATACATGCTTGTCAAATTCGAGAAAACTTGGTTAAAGTCAACGTAGATTTGTGTGAGCAGGCCTGGCTTTGTGGGCAGGACCCCATGCTTGGAAAAGCCCCAGACCATCTTGAAACTTTAAATAGCGTCATTTCCATTTTGCAACATGCCCTACAAATTATGTAGAAAGGGTCTTGGGTACAGGCAAAGAAATGACGTTGAAAGTTAGGAGGGCCAAGTTAAAATGCTCCAGTGTTTGCCTGTCACATTCAGAAGACAGCCTAGGCTTCTTCCTGTGACTCACCAGTGCCACCTGCTCCACCCCAGCCTGCTCTGCTGATCTCGGTGACTCTGCACCCCTGTCTTCTAGACTTTCAGCCACCCAGGCCTGTACCTTAACAGGAAACCTTCTGCTCACTTCCTAAGTCATGGCTGGCCGTGTCTGCATTCCTATGTAAGCTCACCCTGACTGCTGCCCAGCGGTCTTGTCTTCCTAGCCCATTTTATGCTCTTTATAGTGTTTTTTGACAGAAGCCTGGCTGCTTATTTGTTACCTTGTTTCCTTTTCATTCACAATAGGCCAGAGTGGATGAAGCCAAGAGTCTTCTTCCTTGCCTTGTTCCCAGAGCATTGTATAACCCTTGGCTCACAGTAGGTGCTCAATAAATATTTGTTGACTGAAGAATTTAGTGGATTTGTCCTTGCTAGGAATTTGATCTCTTGGGGCCCTCTACAATGATCTTGGGCAGTTTGTTCCACATATCAGGTGGAGTAGAGGAAGGTTGCGCAATCCTGAGCCCTGCAGGGGAGCACGGTGTCCACCATTGTCATAGTTTCTCAGCCACAGAGACTATCGATAAGGTCCCAGACTCCAGTGTCAGGCCCTTGTATTGGAATCCATTCTACAGCTGGAAAGGCAAAGAGGACTAGAAGATGGTGTAGCTCAAGACATCAGCAAAAAAACGAGAAGAGATTCACAGTAATGGAAGCAATGGACTGATCAGAAGTCCTGTGTCTCAGTGCTCCACTTTAGAGTAAAGCAGATGAGAGCGAGAGATTCACTCTGTCTCAAAACCCAAAACTAACTCGAACCAAAGAGATAAAAAGAAAAAGTGACGCAGCAAGAATCAGAACTAGATATAAGTATGGGACTAGGTGTATTAATATGTTTTAATATTTATAAAATGCTAGGGACAAGAAGACATTATATTTACACAGTAAGAAAGAATGTCCGGATCTTTTTCCATTTCAGGAAATTTACAAGTCCCTAGTCCTTTCATCTACTCTTCTCAGCCTCTTGGTGAGGGAGTGATCATATGTCCCCATTTTACAGATGAGGAAATGAAGGCCCAAGCTACAGACTGGCAAAGCTGGAATGTGGCTCCAGTTTGACTGATTTGGGCTGGGTTCTTGGCTACTGTCCTGGGTGGCAGTCGGGGGCAGAGATGGTCTGGCATCTCTGGGCTATTGCTGAGTGCCAGGTCTAGGTCTGGTCTGAGTGGGATCACAAGGTTGATTCATATTTACTTTGCTGGGAAGGTGCCTTACTCATGGCTCCTTCCTGCTGCAAGCATCCTTTCTATCCACCCCCACAACCCCAGACTCTATGCCGGATTCTGCAAATGGGCAGGTAAAGCAAGATGTTTCCTAGGTATTAGGGCAACAGGGTCCCTGGCTGGAAGGGTTGTTGGAGGAAGACACACCCACCTATAGCTGATGAACTCCTCCTGGGTGCTGGCCATCCCTACCTGGATGGGTGTACCTCACCTGAGGATTGTAAGAGGCTGAGATCCTAGACATACAAGAAATGACTGAGTAAATCCTGGCAGCCAAGCGGCTCTTCCATCAAGTCCTCTATAAAGCCGGCTATGACAGAGATCTATGCCTCCCATGGTTGTGTGTGAGAGCCCAGACACCAGTGGGTCACCTGAGCTGCAAAGAGACTGCAGATTCTGTCTCTGGTTCCCTTTGAACCTTCTCCAGTGATTTCAGATCCAGCTTCCTTCCCCGGCCACTGCCTGGCTTCACTGTCTTAAAACCTCCTAGCCTGTGTTGCTCCTGGCGACTCCTCCCCACACCCTGTGGGTAGCACCCAAACAAGCCTTTTGGGGTTTAAGGTGGGTCGATCAAGGTGAGTGTTTCCGTCTCACTTCTCAGCAGAGATGCCCAACCCCATGACACCCATCGACCTCATTCACCTATTCCCATGTGGTTTCCTTTTACAGGTAGGTACATTCATCTAGCAAATATTCAATGAATTCCTATTGTGGGCTAGGTGGTGTGCTGGCCTCTAAGGATACAGCTATAAATAAATCAGTCATAGCTTCCACCACTGGTGTGTCCACACTAGAGAGGCCAGCATAAAGAAAGCAGGGAGAGGAAACAATTACATATTTTAAAGGTGTGCAGAGGGAAGGAGCCTGATGATAGGAATTCGAAGTGGACCCATGGTGGCTCTTGGTTTGAGGGATTTTGTGATGTTCTTGTCCAATACAGACATTATGAAAAACTTAAGTAGTATAGATTTATTATTAAATACATTCCATTAAAATCACAATTAAAATGAAATGTATCGCTGTTTATTTTACAACTACTTTTTGCCTTTGAGGTTATCTGCACCACAGAAATAACCTAACAGTGGGCGGCCTTTTCTCTAACTCTACCCTCTGTGGCTTCAGGTTGTGTGCTTGTTGTTGACCATGATGGGAACATTATTCCAGGAGAACGGACCAACAGAACATACTGGCGCTCTTATTGACCTCTGAGAACTTGCCATAATATTTACTGGCTCCTGACTGTGATATAAGGGAGGATTCAGAGGATTTGCCTTCAGGTAGATTAGTCAGGGAGAACTCTCTTAAGCAAGGGTTGGGGGCTACAATACATTTGCCAAGGGTCTGAGAAGGGGATATTGTGTAACCATGTCTATGGAGTTTCCAGCTGAGAAGATCAACAAAAGACAATGTCTGTCTTAATGGAAAAGGAAACATTATGGCAGCTTGTGGGTACCTGGGGCTAGGGCATCATGAGTGAAGGGAGGGATGGTGTGAGGCTGGGAGAACAGGTAGAGAGGGCAGATGCTGCAGTGACATTTGGGCCTGAGCCCTCTCAGGAATGTGCTCAGTAGTGAGTCACAGCTGGAAGCCACAGAGGATGCAGTTGGTTCCTCAAGGACTTGCTGTTGGTTCTTGCTGCAGCAAACAGTAGCATCCATCTGTGGGGGACAGTGCTGCTTGACTTCCACAGCTGTGCACCCCACATCTGTTCTCACTGTGTCTGTAGCTTTCTCTAGAACAGCATGGGGGATGGGAAGCAGAAGATTAATTCCCAGGGAAGCCTTCAACCATGAGGCCAAAGAACTCATGGAAAGTTAAAGCCTGTTCTTCAGATGGGAAATCCCAGGCCACCTCTATACCTTTCCTAGAGGGAAGTCCTGGGGTATTCTCATCCATTTTACCTATAGTCATGACCTTGGTAATATCCCTGTTTATTAGTTCTTTTGTTTTCCTGGCCTCTTCTCCCTCACTCATGCTTCCTGGGCTCACCTCCTGAATCAGCTGCTTCCATCAAAGTCTTACCCCAGGTTCTGTTCTTCAAAGAACTTATAGTAAGACTAGGATCATACAGGGTAAATTGGACATAGCGAGTGTGAGCCTGGAGCTGGGGGATGGGCTCCATGCAGATGTCCTCTCTCATACTCACAGTGGAAGATAGATAGATAGATAGATAGATAGATAGATAGATAGATAGATAGATAGATAGATAGATAGATAGATAGATTTCTCTACTTGTGCCTTTGGTTGGTTCTATACTCACGGATTCTTTATCCTGGATTCTAGAATCAATATTGACTGTGGACCGCTTGGTGTCTTCTCTAAGACCTGTGTGCCAGCCAGGAGGTAAATCAAGTCTGTCATCTCTATGAGGACCTCCTCAGAGGGCTCACTGTGTCTGTTGAGATGTTTGGTTGCTATCCCTCCTTGGTGACCTGACTCAGGCTCTAGCTGGCCATTTTATTGGGCTGTCTCTTCCTCTGGCCTGTTTCCTCCTATCCTATCATCTTGTTTTGCAGAAGTTGGGCACCTAAGTTAAGTGGTCTGGAGCACTCCTGAGCTCTGAGTGTCCTACAGGATGTGGCACAGCTGGTCCCTAGCATTGCTCATGTGTCTACATGAAGTTTGACTATACAGACTTGCACTCTGAAAGCCTCTGTCGTGGGAACTGACTCCACCTGTCCCATCCTGGTCAATAGGACACTTAGCATGGCCTCTTCCTCAGTGTTTCCTGTTAAGCATGGGTGATCAATACAACTCAGTGTCTGACAAGCTCAGCTACTGAAGGGCGAACGATGAGACTGAGCTTCCACACAGGGCAGCCAGCCATGGGTACCCTGCCTGTTCATGGAGGCAGTTCCACACACCCTGGCTCTTGCTTTTCACTTAGGGTCCCTTCCTGAATTTTCTTACTTCGCACATCCCAGTGTGGGCTGCCTTTTGGGAGATAGTTGATGGGGCCATGAGCCCTTTTCCTTCCAGGACACTCATTTCTTGCTTCTTGACTGACACTGCCTAGTCTCCCCCTTCTCCCCTGGAGGCCTGGCTCCCTTCCCCATCATCAGCCCCTCCTGTTCTTCCCTTCTGAAGCTCCCCAGAACATTGTGACTCATCCTCTGACTCAGGTGGAGTCTATTTCTGTTCCCACGTACTGCTCCCGGGTGGGCTGAAGATCACAGCTGTCATCTCTGTTCGTGTGAGAGTATGGTGTATGTATGTTTACGTACATATGTATACATGCCCATGAATGTGTGCTTGTGTATGCCTGGGCATGCACACATATGCCCAAACATATGCATGCATGCACACACCACTGTGTGTGTGTGTGTGTGTGTGGTGTAAGCATTCTTCCCCCAGGCAGCTGCTAAGGGCAATTCTCCTGCCCCTTTCCCATTCTGAAAGTTAACCCCTAGACTCTCAGGAGAAGACATGCATCCTGCAAGGTCACTGGTAAAAAAGGCTGTGGAGAAACTCTATCCTGATCTTCCTAAGATGACTGTTTTATCCAAGTTAATTTTTAGAAAAAAATTCCAATCTGACAGTCCTAATCTATAAACCCTTACTCTAGAATCCCCACAATGTAGAGCTAGAAGGAACTGAAGGGGGTAGGACCAACTCTTCATTTTATGCTTTGGGTTGGAGAGAGATCCAGACTCACCATCCGCCAGCAAGGAAGCAGCCACCATGTTGGATTTGAATAATCGTTTCATGTTCTCAGCTAAGATGCTTACCAGCTTTCTCTCTTCTCTCTCTCCCTGCCCTCTCTCCAGAAGGAGTCTCAGAGTCTTCCCTGTCCAAATTGGTGACCACCAGCCGCGTGAGGCCACCGAGTCCTTGAACTGTGGTTGTTGAGATGTGCAACACACAGGATTTCAAAGACTCAGTACAATGTAATGTAAAGTAGTTTGCTTGTTTTGTTTTCCAAGACAAGGTTTCTCTGTGTAGGTCTGGCTGTCCTGGAACTCACTCTGTAGACCAGGCTGGCCCTGAACTCAGAGAGCTGCGTGTGCCACCACTGCTTGACCGAAAAGTAAATTATTAACAACTATTTAAACATTTATTATATGCACTGTCAGTTTTGTTTTTCAATGTGACACAAACCAGAGTTACCTAGGAAGAAGAAACGTCAGTGGAGGAATTGTATCCATCATATAGGTTCATAGATACCTATATGGGGACATTTTAAAAAAATGATAGATGTGGGAGGGCCCAGCCCACTGGATGGTGCCAGCTCTGGGTTTATTGTCCTAAGCTACATAAGAAATCAGGCCAGGAACAAGCAATGATTCCTCCCTCTGCTCTCTCGTGAGTTCTAGCCTCAACTCTCCTCAATGATGGACTGGGACATGGATGTGTAAGCCAAACAAACCTTCCTCCTCACACTGCTTTTGGTCAGGGTTTATCATAGCATCAGAATAGTCATTACATATTTAACTGATTTATCAATGCATTTATACTTTTAGATATGTTGCACTAAATAAAATATACTTAAAAACTAAATCCACCTATTTCTTTTTTTTTCTCATAGTATGGCTACTAGAAAAATTTAAATCACGTAAGTGGCCCTGTGTTTTGAGAATTTTTCTCTGGCAGAGACTAGGCAATGCCTACTCCTTCCTTCTAAGGACCCAATGACGAACCAAAGTTTGATTCCCCTGCAGTTCCTCCTGGAGAGTCAATGAGTTTATTGAACTTATAGAACATGGATGAGGGGTTACTGATAGGTGCATGGGTGTCTCCAAAGCATCCACAGACACACCGATAGAAATCCCCTGTTGTCCCCTAGCCCATATACTCTAGGCCCTGCCTAAGACCCTAAGGCCACATGCAATTAGGGTAAAGCCGAATTCAAATGACTGAGAGGTATGGCTGGATACCTAGGTTAGGGTTTAAGGACTCTCCTCATTCTGTCCCCACCAACAAGCCACTCTGGGATGGGATGGTCTTTTGCAAATAGGCACAGCTGCTCTCATGAAGATGTTGGTTGTTTGGCTCAGAGGATGAGCCTGTATGGCACCCTCCTGTTTCCCTCCCTGTCCCTTCTCTCGTCTTCCCCTTCTTTCCTTGCTCCAACCCTCCCTTTCCTTCTGCCCTCCTTTCTCTTCTCTGCCCTCTCTCTCCTCCCTTCCCATTTCCTCTCCTTCATCCCCACTTCATCCCTCTGTCTCCTTTTCTCCTGCTCCTCCTCCTCTTCTTTCTTTCCTCTTATTGCTGGTATAGGGGAATCAAAACTAAATGCCAGGCATCTCCCTTCCATGGAGATATGCCCTCAGTTCCCACTGCTTGCTTTTACAAATAAAGTTTTATTGAAACACAAATTCACTCAGCTGTGTGATGTGTGTGGGTGGTTTTGCTCTGCAGCACCAGTGTTGTGCTGGAGACTCTATGAACCTCCTCATCTAGAATTTGCTTCTCCTTGTTCTTTACAGTATTTGCTGACCTTCAGACAGACCATCAGTTATACTGAACACCAGGATAAAATGGCCTTCTCCTAGAGTACATGCTTAGAATTTCTTAAGCCAAATGAATGACTTGGTAATGGTTTAGAAGTTAGTTGGAGTTCTAGGCAGAGGACCAATGTGTGTTAAATCAAGTGGTCAATGAACAATAGTCATTGCTCTCAATGGTTCTAGACATGTACACCATCTTCTTTCTTGGTGCCTGGCTTCCTTGTCTTCTTCAGGTCTCCTCTATTGACCTCTATAAATGGTAGCCAAGCATTGGTCACCTCTGATAGCTTCAGTAGCCTGAGCATTGCTGTCAGGAGGAAGACACAGGTAAGCACAGCCACCCCACACAGCCCACACAGCCCTTGGGCAGTTCCCTGCCCTGGGCTCTCCCTGCCAGCACAGTGGGCCCCACTCTCATGGTGCTGCCCTCTCTGTCCATCATGCCTCTCCCCACACAGAGTCAAATGTCCACTTTCTAGGCTTTGCTCCAAGGGCTTTTTTCTTGAGATACACTGTGGCACTTTGCCAGTTCAAGAGTTTCTTTTAAATAACTGTTACTGTAAGATAAATGACAGGAGGTAGTTAAGTTCCCACAACACATTGTATCTTTCTTTGCTATAGTGCTAATGATTTAAAGCTGCCTTCCACTTCAAGGAAAAAAATCTCTTTTTGTTTTTATTGAGATAGGATCTCGCTATGTAGCCTTGGTTGGCCTGAAAGTGGATATATAGACCAGGCTGGCCTTGAACTCAGAGATACCCACCTGCTTCTGTTTTGAGTACTGGAATTATCTAGTACTTAATATGAACATCACACCTTCAATGTGTCTTGTCTTTTTAACATTTTTACAGTAGCTTCACACCCATTTTACAAATGAGAAAACTGAGACTTAGAGGTGTGCTGTGGAAATAAGTGGTCCAGAATGTCATATTCAGGGCAGGGGGATGCTATAGTCCAAAGTCTTCATTAGACTTGAGGTGACACATCCTATCCTCTAACATCTTGGTTTTTTAGATCTATTCTAGGTTCTAGTATTTTCTTGCCCAGTCTTATCCATGTATCAATGTATCCATAGCAAGGTAGGTAAGTTGAGATCACTCCACAGGCCTCTCAATGGCTGCCCATAAAGTCCTTATTTCTAGAGGCCCAGGACACTGAGTTCCATATAAACCCATGGGTTGGGACCCCTTTGAGGGTCAGCTGACCCTTTCACAGGGATCATATATCAGATACCCTACATATCATATATTTACATTAAGATTCATAACAGTAGCAAAATTACAGTTATGAAGTAGTGAGGAAATAATTTTATGCTTGAGGGGGTCACCACCACCTCAGGAACTTATTAAAATGTCACAGCATTAGGAAGGTTGGGGACCATGGGTATAAGTGAACTCTTTATATTTAGGTCTCACCATAAATGGCTTTACTTTAGAGAGGTCTTCCCTGATTACCCAGGCTGGGGTAGATCCTTGGCTATATTGAACCCAGGTCTTTACCTTCCATTAGTCTTAACAGTAAGGAAAAATGGGTCCTGCCCCATTTGTTTCCCTTGCGGAGCTCTGAACATCACAAGAGCAGGGACATCATTCGCTGGATTTTCCAAGCTTTTCTCAGCACCCGGCACCTACTGGATGCTTGGTGATGATCTCAGTGGATGTGCAAAACTTCACTTGGTCTCTTTATCTGGAGGATAACAAGCAAGTGGAAAGTCATTTGGGCTTCTGTCCTCCAGTCCTCCTCTCCCAGTGTGCTCAGTATTGATGACAGTAGTGTGTGTTAAAGAGGAGGGACTGGAGAGATGGCTCAGTGGTTAAGAGAGTGTCCTGTATTTTTTTTTTTTTGCACAGAATCTGAGTTTCTAGCACTCATGTGAAGGTAGTTCAAAATCACCTGAACCTTCAGCTCTAGGGAAGTTTGACGCCTCTGGCTTTTTTGAGTACCTGCACACACATGCACACACCCTCTCTCCCCACATATATGCATAGACAAACATAATAAGATAAATTTCGCAGGGAACACCTTTAAGCTTATCATTTGGGAGGCATAGGCAAGCAGATCTCTGTGTGAGTTCCAGGCTAGCCAGGAACACATAATGAGACTTTTGGTCTCAAAACCAAAAGTCCACCAGAGATTGATGACCTAGGTGCAGAACATGAAAAGGCAGATAGCACCTTCCTGGGGCTGAAGAGATGGCTCAGCAGGTAACAGCACTTGCAGTACAACCGTGAAGACAGGGGTTCAAATCCCTAGAACTCAGGTTAAAAAAGAGACAACAACAACAACAACACCCAGTGTGGTCACACTAATAACCGAAGTTAAAACCCAGTGCTATGGGCAGGAGGGTGTGTGTGTGTGTGTGTGTGTGTGTGTGGAGTAAAAAGGATTGCTGAGAATGTGCTGGCACAATGCAGCTCCAGATTTAGTGAGAGAGATCCTGCTTGAAAAAAACGAGGTCACGAAATGATAGAGCAGGTCACCTTACTTCAGTGTTTTATTTCCACAAATGCTCCCGTCTGCCTCCCTCTCTCTGTCCCTCCCTTCCCCCCTCTCTTGTGCATGCACACACGTGCATACACTTTCCTCTGCTTCTATCCTAAGGAGCCTGTAGTTGATGGCAGCCGAGAGACAGGTCCTCTGTCTGAGTACAAGCAGACGGGCTTGTGGTCTGGACAGGGAGTGGCATAGGCTCCCCACCCTGACCCCACCCCAGGGAGAGAGGGAGATGTCCCAATCAGTCATATGCAGGACAGCTCTTTGGAGTCTGATCACTAATCACAGCCCAAGGGTTCCCCGGGGCACTTTCTCCTGCTACCTTCATGGGTGTAGCTTGAGAATTTCAGTTTCTATCTGCTTCAAGGAAGGTAGTGTCAGGTGAGGCCTGCAGCGATTAGATGTTTTATATCTGCCCTGCCCAACCTCTACACATCTTAGGGCTTGGTTGTTGGGTGGGAGGGTCCACCCCATGTAGGACCCCTGGGAATCAACCCCAAGGGCATGTCTGGGTACATGGTGAACAACCTCTTCTGTTTTGCCTGGGCCTGTCTGGTTTTAAAAACTGAAAGTCCCTCTTCCCAGAAACTCCTTTAAACAGTCCCAGGCAAGCCAGGATGGCAGGTCCCTTTACTTGCTTTGCACCTGAGTGATTAGTTTCAGCACTAAATGTAGCATCTTTGGCTGCTGGCCACCTCATCAGCATTTCAGCATGATGCTGCTGCTGTCCCCCCTTCTTCTGTCTTGCATGTGTACGTGGGGTATGTATGCACGTTTCCGTGTGAGTGCGTATGCGCGAGTGCTTGCATGTATGCATGCTCACACATGTATATGTGCATGGGAGATTGATGTCAGTTATCTTCCTTGATTGCCCTCCACTTCATTTCCTGAGGCAGAATGCCTTGCTGAATGAATGACCACTGACTTGGCTAGTCTACATAGCCAGTTTGCCCTGGAGGATTCCTTGGTTCTGCCTCCTGAGTGCAAGGATTGCAGGTAGACCACCATCACACCTGCCTGGCTTTTATGTGGATGCTGGGGATTCAGACTCTGTACTTCAGGTTTGCACAGCTTAATTTATCCACTGTGCCACATCTTCTGTATTTGCAGCTTTGGATGGTCTGGGGTTTAGATAGACAATAGCCATCTTAGGCTCATGAGTTTGGCCTGACCACAGGGGACTTGTAGTTAACCCTTTAGGCCCAGTATGAAAGATGATGGAGGTTCTGTGAAGATCCTTGAGGTAGGAGTCAGAGAATCTGATCTATTTCCACTATGGTGATGCTGTGTTGGGTTAGCCTGGACCTGGAGATGTGACCATATGCAGTGTTATATACATATGACCCAGGCTAGAGGGTATAGTGGAAAGGCATGTTTGAAATTTAAGATTTCTTGTAGTTAGATTAACAGAGAAATGAATTAACAGAGAAAATTAATCTTACTAATAGAGGTCAGGGAGATGGTCAGTTTGTAAAATGCTTGCCACGTAAGTGTAAGAACCTGAGTTTGGATCTCCAGCACCCACAGGAAAAGCCAGGCACAGGTTGGAGAGATGGGCTCAGCCACTTCTTGCTTAAGCCTGAGGACCTGAGTTTGGATCCCCCAGAGCCCATGTAAAGGTGGAATGCAACATCATAAGCCCTCAGAGCTGCTGCATGAGATGGGGGCAGGGCTGGAGTGGGGCTGGGGAGGTGTTCTCACAGGTCAGCTAGCAAGTGCACACAAGAGAGACCAAAAAGTTCCTGTCTCAAGCAAGACAGAAGGAGAGAGCGAACCACAAAAGCTATCTTTTATTCTCCATGGCACACAAATACACAAACACACACAGGAACATAGACACACACTAATACACAAGAACACGGGTACACAAGTACACAGGCACATGGACACACAGGTGTACAGGCACACAGCCATACACACACAGGAGCAAAGACACACAGACACACAGGCACATACACAGGCACACACAGAAATGATCTATTTATCGAAGTATCTATCTATAGAGATATCTATATCTACCTAAGATACATATAAGATAGATATCTATATGGATAGATATCTAAGATAGATGGATATTTATACAGGTATATATCTAAGATAGATAGATAGATAGATAGATAGATAGATAGATAGATAGACAGAACACACCAGTGCAATTGTGTGTCCCTATAATCTCAACGTTTGGGAGGTAGAGACAGGAGACCCTTTCAGGTTACTGGCCAAGTAATCCATGAGCTGAATTGTTGCATTCCAGTTCAGTGGCTCATGGTGCTGAAATGAACAGAAAGGGAGACCGGTCTGCACCTAGACAAGTTCCTAAAGTTTCATCAGGTGGATTCCAATAGGACATTTGGAGTTCTTGCAGGTGAAGATTCACCTGTGGATTCCAAGGTCAGGCGTAGTCTTGGTGTGATACCAGAGCCATGCACAGAATGTATCACTTGAGGAAAGGGTGCTTTTGCCACAGTTTTCTGTGCAACCCAAACCTTAAGAGAGAGCCCATGAACACATGTTCTCTTATGCCGAGAAGAGGTTTTAGTTGTGATCTCTGTTGCTTAGAACTCCTTAAATAGGCCCTGAAGAGGCTGTCTTGGAGCTTGGATGACCTTCAATACTCCTCTCTCCATCCTGGAAGGGAAGTCTATGGACTACATTCTAGGACTTTAATATCTGATGAGCCCAAGTTCTTATATTTTTTTAATTAAATTTTTTAGTTTAGTATACAAAGCAATGGATTTCATTATGAAATTTGAATGCATGCATGTCATTATGGCCCCATTCATTTCCCATCACCACCTACTGTCCCTGGTGTCCTCAACGCACTCTGGCTGTTTTTCTTCCTTCCTTCCTTCCCCTGGGTAATCCCTCCACCCACCCTGCTTGTATTCCATGCCCAGTGCTTCTTACGGACTGTCTTTGTTGCTGTGCGTACCTATCCTTACACGGGGGAAGTGGCATTAGGAGGCCATGCATTTGAAGCACATGGACACACAGGTACTTAGTTAAGGCTAAGTAGTAAGAGTCTATCTCAAGAAACAACACAAGTTGTTCTGGGATGGCTACAAATACACATACGGATTTTGTTTTTCATTTGGTTGAGTCAGGGTCTCATACAGCCTAGGCTGGCCTCAAAATCCTATGGAGCTGAGGAAGACCTTCAACTCATGATCCCTTTGCTTCCACCTCTGTAGTCCTGAGATTACAGGTATGTGGCATCAAGCCTGTCTTAGGCAGGGCTAGAGAACTCAGAGCCTGGGTGCTGGGTATGTACTTTACCATCTGAGTTACATTACCAGCCCATGTATGCTCTTAAGGGCAAATCTTCAGTGGTTCCCTGAAAAATTCTTTATACTCCATATAAAGCAACTTCATAAACAATAACAACAGCAACAATAACAATAACGACAGTTCTGGTGGAGCATTTTGGACCAACCGATAATCCCCGCCCTCAGAGGAGGCAGAGAGCGGATAGTCATAGTTAATGTCTAGCCTGCGATATATCATGAAACCTCAGCTCAGAGACAAACAAAACAGGCCAGATAGTTCAGTGGTACTGCATTAGCTTAGCATGTTAGTACTCTAAAGTTTGGGGTTTTTCATCCAGGATTGTGGGGGGAAATCACAAACCGGAGTCTCAAGCTGTGTTTTAGAATGTCTACAATCACAGCGATGAAAAAAGAAGATATTAAACATTATAAGGACAAACAGCATCCAGGACAAGTGGTGGGGTAGAAGAAACATAGAGACTTTGGAAAATGGTGGGTACAGTCCTTAAAGAGTTAACTATGTAGCTAGCCTGTGATCTGGTGTTCTTTTCCTTGGTATTTATCTGAGCGAAATGAAAACACACATCTACAAGAAAATCTTTTACAAAAATATTCATACCAGTTTTAATCACAATAGCCTAAAACTGGAAACAGCTAAAACATTCATTAACAAGAGAATGGGTGAAATTCTATGGTCTATTTATACAGTGGGATACATCACTGCAATAAAAATAAACAGGTTAGCGATACACACAATGTAACAAGACTAAAGGAAAATCGTGCTGAGCCAAGGAAACCAGATGCAAAAGTTTTCATTGGTTTGATTCCAGCAACACCAGGTCCTAGACCAGGTAAATGTGAGGAGCCAGGGCAGGGGCTGCTTCCTGGGGTGGGGGGTTGGGGGTTACTGGGCAAGAATATATGGGAACATTCTGGGTGATAGGAAAGTTCTACCTTCCTGCCAAAAATTTGTCTCCTTAAAACCTGTGTATTTCATTGTCTGTTAATTGTCTTCAAGACACTTAAATGTCTGGTGGAGATTCACTCACTTTTGGTGGTGGTGGTGGTGAGGCTCATTTTCTCCAGCAAAGCTGATACCTGTAAACTCAGGTAGAAGATTAGGTATACTCCTGAGGGTGGGGACGGGTACTTATTCATCACTGCTCCTAAAGCCAGGGTGGGGACAGGCCCTAAGCAGGTGCGAGGAGATTATTCATTCTATAAACAAATGAAGACTCTTGATTGAGTAACCCATGGGTGGTCTTGAACTATGGTCACAGCACTGGAGGAGAAAGCATATTATTGTATTTTCACAGTAGAGAAGATTGTGAGGTCTCTTTTCCTCTCTGTGCCCACTTCCTTTTCTTATTTATTCTTTATTTGTTTTTTTCTTTTTTTCCTCCTTCTATTTCTCTCTCCCTTCTTTCCTCCTTCCTTCCCTTTCTTTCTTTGCCTGCCTGCCTTCCCCTGTTCTTTTTCTCTCTTTCCCTTCCTTCTTTGCTTCTTCCCCTCTCTCTCTCTCTCTCTCTCTCTCTCTTTCTTTCTTTCCTTCTTTCCCTCTCCTTCATCCCACAGGAATAACTGTCCAGGTGGGGTCTCCTGATTACTGGGTCTTTAGGACACAGTGTCTATGGACTTATAAATTTTTCGGAGATCTATAACCAAGACTAGGTCTGGAGAAGTAAAGGAAATTGAAAAGTGTAAGAAAAAATTTTGATCAAAATGTATGCAGAACATTACATTTTGTCAAGTTGAGTTTAACTATTATTACAAAGGAGGCATGTGCAGGGTAGGCTGTGGACATATTTAACTGTGGTTTGATTTAAATGTGGCATGTCCAATGGAGACTCCAGGAGTGAAAGGGACGAAGGATTCTTAAAGCGCGAGGAAGCACACGGAAGCCAATGGTATATAGTTATGAGGACAAGTATTTCTTGTGTCTTTTATGAAAAGAAGCACTGTGATTGTATATAGGTGACCATATGCAGTGGGATAAGCAGAAAGATGGTACTTTAAACATATGCATGCACTAATTTTGTGAACCTGACGCACTGAAAACCCTTTGCAGGCATGATTAAGCCTACAGACATTGAGATGATCAAATTATCCCCAGTTATCTAGGAGGGCTCTCCTTGATCACAAAAGTCTTTACACTTAAAGAATGACTGTTAAGAATATCTGTGACATGAGCAGTGGGAGGGATGCTTGGAAGGGGGAGGAAGAGACCATGGAGCCAAGTAATGTGGTAACTCTTTTATTTTTAAAAGATATATTTATTTTTATTTAATGTTTATTAGTTTTGCCTGCATATGGGCATGTGTACCTTGTGTGTGCAGTAAGTACCCAAGGAGCCCCTGCAACTGGAGTTACAAATGGTTGTGAGCTGTGTGGATGCTGGTAACCAAACTCAGGTCCTCTGGAAAAGCAGTGTGGGCTTTGAGCTGTTGAGCCATATCTGTAGATACCATGAATGCAGTACATCTTGGAAGCTATAAAAATCAAGAACAATCATAGATTCTTCCCCGGAGCTTCTGGGCTGGAGGTCAGTCCTACATACACATTGGTGAGAGACCCAGGAGATCTGTGAGACTCAGACCAAACTCCTAACTGAGAACTACGAGAAATCCATATTACTTTATTCCCTATCCAAACAGTTCTTTGTATTCCCGAAATAGCAACCTAGTATTCCCTGGGTGTACCCACACAGTAGCCAGTGTTCTTTGAAAAGTTTGCTTTGCTGTGCTATACACTCTGAGGTATCCTTTGCTTGCATGACTTGCTTGCCTATTTATTTGTTTGTTGATTTATTAGGGTATGAGTGGTATATTCATGTTTATGTGTTTGAGTGTGTGCAAGTCATGTACATGTGGGTATCAGAGGTTAATGTTGGGCGTCTTCCTCTGTTGCTTCCCTTTATTGTTTTGAAAGAGTGTCTTTCGCTGAACCTGGAACTCTGATACAGAGAGACTGGCTGATCAGTGAGCTCTAAAGATCCCACCTGTCACTTCCTCCTCAGTGTAATGATTATAGGAGTGGATGTGCCCCCATGCCTGGCACATGCTCGTTGGGGCTCTGAATCCAGGGCATCATGCTTGCAGAGCAAGCATTTCACCTCCTGAGTCATGTCTCCAGCCCCTAACTTGCTTAACTTTCATGACTTTGTATAGTGGGCACCATCACCACCCTTGTTTTAAAATATGAGTCTGAGAGAGGTTAAGGAAATTGCCAGAGAGTACAGAGCTGATGATAGACACATGAGGGGATCTAAATTCATTTTTCTGCTTATTATGATACATGAGACATTCACATCTGGGTCAAAATTGTGTGTGTGTAAACTCCTGTGTGTGAGTGCAAATGTTTGTATGCCAGTGTGTATGTGGATGTCATACTTTGGCTATTGGTCTTCACTTCTACTTCATTTGGGGCAGAGTATCTTTATTTATTTCTTAATGTAAATGCCATGTCAGTCTGACTAGCCTTGAGCTTCTAGGTTTCTCCAGTCCCCTTCTCTTATTTTGCTGTTTTTGTTTATTGTACTGGGTTTACAGGCACAGGCAGCCATACCTAGCTTACATGCCTTCTGGGGACTTGAACTCAGGTTCTCATGCTTGTCTGAGAAGCAGTTTATGCACTAAACCATCTCCCTAACCCTAGAGTCAAACTTCTTCACTTCCTGTCTCACATCCAAGGATGACTGGAGATAAGGTCTACCCCTATAGAGCTCATACAGAAGAGATGCTTGTGAGAGCCTGGACTGTGACAGCTCTTTAGGGCAGCATGCTTTAGGATTGCAGTCATCTTTCTTCCCCTCATAAATTGTCTAAAGGACACAGGCTTTAGTGCTTAAAGCTGCCTCTCTCCCCACATAACCAATTACAGAACTAATTGGGAACTGTTTTTATCTGTTCATTAAGGTAGATATAATTAAAGCAACATTTCGTTAAGTGACTTCGAGTGTGTGCTTTAAAGTAATAATTACTACTTTTATTTCTTTGAGACTCTTTCTAATTTGTCTTGGCTCCACCACAGGCTCTCTTAAGCTCTCTTGTTCTCCATTATCTATTAGAAAGATTTCCTCTCCTTGGTTTTGCATCCTAACTTTTTCGGTCTGCTGACCTCTTAGGAGTCACCTCCACAGAGAGACCCCTTGGATTGGCCAGAGAGCATAACGCCCCTGGTGTCCATTCCCACGCGCTGTGGTTTGAAGATGAAATGTCCCTTAAAGGCTCTCGGAACACTTGGTCCCCGCCAGGAGGCACTGCTTGTGGGAGGTTGCAGAACCTTTCAGAGTTGGGCTCTTGCTGGAAGTAGTGTCTTTCTGGGAATGGGGCTGGAAAAATTATATCTGTCCCTGCTTCTCGCCACGCTCAGCTTCTGGACTGTCTTGCCACTTCCTGTTTGTTTTCCGGAAGTGACTAGCCATCTCAAGCTCGTGCTTGCCGGTGGGCTGACCTACGCTCCCCAGCTATGCCTTCCCCACTATGATGAACTGTAGAACCCGAAATCTCCCTCGAAGTTTCTTCTGTTAGGGATTCTGTCACAGTGAGGAAAAAGTGAGCACACCTCCTGGTTCCTTTCTTTTCCGTCTCATGGCATTCACCATCAGTGGTAAGTTTCTCCTGAAATCAGGGCCTCTTGCCCGACCGAGCCTTTTCCTCTTGTTTCCTGAGTGCCCCAAATGACACTTAGCCCGTGAACATCAATGGGCTGACAGATGATACAAATGGGTCTTTATTCATACTGACCCTGTCACGTGCACTAATGTGATTTCTGTTTCCTTTCACTGCCTACTCTCTACTTGCTTCTCTTATTGCACAAGCATACAGGTGTACTTAGGCATGTGCACATGTGGACACAGAATGAGTCACAGCTTCAATATCATTGTTTTTTCCTTTAAGTTACTTCCTCTAAACCCTTGTAACCCAGCTCCAGTATTGGTCTATTGGTGGCACTGGTGGTGGAGAGTGGTATTACCGTGCTGCCTCTGAACAATGGTGCAATGTCCCTTGGATCGCCCCACTTCTCAGGGTTCCACTGTGCCACTGACAAGGACCTGGAGGGACACTTTCTTAGCCCAGAAGATCACAGTCTGGAGCTCCCTTCTTGACCCTTCTCATTCCTTAGGCTTGGGCCAAGTCTTTTTCTTCCCCTCTCTGTCTTGCTTCTTCTATTGTACCCTACATGGATAAATCTCAGATCCGAGGTTCTCTCTGTCCAGGCTGAGGTTTGCTGTGCAGTCAGCACAAGGTCATTAGCATGAGGCTGGGGCCAAGTCCTAAAGGGGGTCTTGTCTCTGCCCTACAGCCTTCTGGAGCAACACCGGGTATCTCATTGCACAACAAGCCATGAAATCTCTGAGTTGGAGTGGAAGCCCTTTGGCCTTGGAATCTGCGCTTTTGGAATCAGTGAAGGTTTGCTCTGGCGTCTCTGTTCCCAGCCTGTCTCTGCACCTCTTCTCTCCTATAGGTTCATGTCCTCTTTCAACTTTTGCCCTGAACCCTGCCCCTTCCCAGTTTCTATGGTCTGCTCCACCTACTGCCTGGACCAATGGGAGAGTAGAAGAGACCTGTGGAGGGAAGGGAAGAGGTGGAAAAGGCTTCACACCTCAGGGCAGCATTTCAGCAACCCAGAGCTCCAGAGAGCAGCTTCTCAAACGCCATGGGGAAGCATCTGGTTTCCTGTCTGCTTGGGATGCTAGGGTAGCCAGAGAGAGCGCAAGTGTTTCTGTTGTCTGACCTTCCAGCTTGCCTCCCAGAGCTTACCCCACCTCTCCCAGACTCCCCATTGTGTCCATACCACCACCATTCCCAGTCCCACCTCAGTAGCAGCTCTGTACCTCTATTCCCCTACCAACGGAATCTGGACAGACGGTGGTTCAGTCCTTGGCTTTTGGACCCCGAACCTGTGACTTCCCTCTTTAAACTTCTGTTTCCTCTTTTCCAAAATGGGCTTTTTCTGAAAGCAAAGTAAGACATGGCTCTCACTGACAACATTCTTTCTGAGCACCAATGGCCTGATGGGCACTGAACTGGATGCTGGGGTGACAGGAATGATTAAGATAGTCTGGGGGCTTGGGGGATGGATCAGTTGGCAAAGTGTCTGCTGAATTAGCACAAGGACCTGAGCTTGAGCTGCAGCATCCACACACAAAAAGCTGGCACTGGCAGCCCGTGTGTCTAATCCCAAAGCTGAGAACGTGGAGACATGGGGATCCCCGGCACTTGCTGGCCAGGCAGTGTAGCCAACTTGGAAAACACTGTGTTCAACGAGAGGCCCTGTTGGCCCACAAGGGTTCAGTTGAGGAAAACAGTGTTGATTTCTGGCTTCCACATGCACGTACACCCCTACATGTCCATCCGTTTACCCCCATATACATACACACACTCTGAGTCCAGTTGGAAGACACACAACCTCAAGTGGAAGCAGAAGGCTATTGCAGAATACACTGAGCTACCCCTAACAGATACACAGAGCTAGGAATTCCACCATCACTGTAAGATGCTGAAAGGCAAGCAGATGGGAAGCAGCCATAGTGACTGAAGGCACTGGGGTGGAGTGAGGACCTCCCTATGGAGCAGACAGCAAAGGGCTGTTTTCGATGATAGCATCTAAAACTCTAGAGGGTGATCCTTTGTGACCTCACTTTATGATGACCAAGCCTGTCACCAGTCCCCACACTGAGCAATAGCAAGGAACCTTCCTGATGCCATGGATACAAACCATTGCAGATCCCTGCAAGCCCCAGAGTCCATTGAATCTCTGTTTGTGACCCACACAGGGACACAGAATCTGTTTCCCTGCAGCTGGAGGAAGGATGGAAAACACAGAATGTGTTCTCCCTCTCCAAGCATTTAAAAAGCAGTAATAAATAGATGAGAGCCCAGGAGGTGTGATTGATTTGTTTTATGAATCACAGAAGAGGCCGTAACTCACAGGAGATTAAGGTTGAAGTAAGTTGTACAGCTCTTGCATTACATGTGTAGATTAATGACTTATCACAGAAGGCCCCACGTTAACCTGGCTCACCCACAGGGAGTTTAATAGCAGGGCCATACAGGGTGGCTTGTAATAGGTGAGCAAATGCTGCTTGCTTGTGTGCGCCTGTGATTCTCACCAAAGGGGCCTGTTTGGAGTCGTAAGGGCTTGGGAACTGGAGTGGCTTTCTATTGGAAGAGGGAGCTGATTTTTTTTTCAAGAATCCCCATAGACAGGATTTCTATGGGGGTGGGTGGGTAAAGGTTGATGGTGCTTCTGTTATGAACTTAGCACTTCCTGAATGTACCAGGTCCTGTGTGGATGGTTTTATGCAGAACTCTCACAACGATTCTCTGAAGCATGGATTATTGAACCCATTTTGCAGTTGAAAAACATGGCTGGAAGCTGCAGAGAGTTATGGGAGAGCAGGTGCTGCTGGGTCTGGGTTCCAATCCTGGGAACATGTTTCTTTCTTCATTATACTTACTTACTGCCCTGGAGCTCTAGATGAAGTGACAGTTGTTAATAGAACACACAGATCCTTTGCAGAGGGGGTCTCTAGGCTTATGGTGTGTGGCACTTAGTAGGTACTCATTTGGAAGTCATCTAGGAGCCGTGAGGTGTAAGAAGGGACAGGAGAAGCAAAAGCCAACACGGGCATTGCAGACAATGAGCCGGCAATGAGCCTGTATGAACCTGTGGAGCCATCCCTGGGGGTTCAGTGGAGTTGGTTAGGAAGAATAGATTCAGGCTAGGGAAGAGGATAGAATCTAGCTTAACCGTGGTGCAAAGCCTCAGGCTGAGAGTGCTGGATGACGTGATGATGTGGGACATGGAAAGTCGTCTGGGAAATTTAGGCTGACAACTGTTAACTACAGACCCAGTCTCCCACTGGCATCCACCCTGACTAGGACAGCAGCTGACTCCGAATGGGACCTGGAGTTGCTAGTGTTGCTGGTAGACTTAGACCCCATTGGGGCCACAGGAGGCCTTTGACATTCTTTGCCTTGTCCCACTTGCCAATCTTTAAATCTCAGATTCTGCTTCTGCCCTCCTGACCCACATTTTGCCAGAATAATTAGAGTCTGGGGTCACAGTCCCTGCTGCTGGCGCATGGCCAGGTGGAACTTGAAACGTCATGTCTGCCTGCATTCTGCTCTTTGCACCCAGGGAAGATCTTAAGTTTTTTACAACTCTTCACCTTTACCAGAGACCTTTATGCTGCTTGGAAATCTGGCTTCAACTGGAATCAGCCTCGATTAATACCCAGGAAGCTGGAATCGCTGAATCCTAACAGGAAAGACAGGGATTTCCTTTACAGTGGGATGAATTGCCCTTAGGAACACTTAAGATTTTGTTACCTTCTCACAACAGATTTACTCATGCCCCTGCCTCATGCCTTTGTGTTCCCTTCTCCTCCTCACTCACTTTATTTCTTCAGGACACTGACAAGACTCCTCCCCCTCCATTCCAACACGGGAAGGAATTGTTGACATGGGGTCTTGCTATGTAGTTTTAGGCTTGCCTCAAATTTGTGATCCTTCCGCTCAAACTCCTGAACACCAGTGTACACCACTATACCCTGTTTGTAATCTCCTTATTCTCTGTGTCTGCTTCTCTCCTCTCTCCTCTTACTGAAAATAAACACACAGGGCAAAGATTTATTTTCCTGATGCATTTGCTGTTCTATCTTTGACCCTAAATAGCATCTGAAACAGAGCAGGTGGCTAGGACCAGCAATGGAGCTGATCTGTGAGTGTGTTGGAGCCTTCAGAGATCTGGGCCTCCTACCCTTGAGATCCTGCTTTGTCCTAGTCTGACTCAGGGACTCTGATCCCTGGGCAACTCACCAGGGCTCATTGGCCCCTGACTTGGCTGCTCAACTTTGCCCCCTGGATTCTGTCTTGGCCTCTGGCCCAGACTTTCCAGGAAATCTGAACCCAGCCATCCCTAGTCTTGATGTTGTTACTCCTAACTTATCTCTGAAAGCTCATGGGGCTCTTCTCCTCTGTGGGGCCCCAGTTGTACTGAATGCCTGCCTAGTCAGACTGGATCTGAAGTCAGTCCTGAGGCTATTCTGAAGGTCTTTTGGACAGTCAGTCATCAAACACTGACCTGCAGAGTCAATTGACTTTAGCTCTCCCGGGAAGTGATGGGATATGGGCAATGCTATGGGAGCTTGCTGGAATTCTGGAGCCCACAGTTGGAAGCTGTGTGATACTGGGCATGGCAAACTCTTTGTAGTTACCAGAGTCAGTGCCCCAACTTTATTCCCCAGATCCCTCGCTATCTTTGATGGCAGGAGCCTCCATGTCTGCAGCACCTTTGTTTGGGATTCTAAGCTGAAAATAAGGATGGGGAATGGGATTTATATTTCTCAGATCCACTGCTCTCCATCTGGGATAACTCTGAGATGTGACTGACACTGGGGGACACATCCAGATCCTATCATCCTGGGTCTTCCCTGGCCTGGGTTCCCTTGCTGGCCACCACTCCTCACAAACCTTCTTCCTGGAATGCTTTCAAGTGGTTACCACTTGGTTGTGTTCTCTCTCCCCCCCCATCTGTCTGTCTGTCTGTCTGTCTGTCTGTCTGACAAACCAAAGTTGATAAACATGATGTAAAATTCCTGGCCAATACTCTTAAAGCGTTTCCAAAGTCAAGGAAGGCTAAAAATAAGTATTAGCCCAAAGGGAGTTTAAAGAGACAGGAGTATTAAATACAATGCATGGTCTGGCATGGTTGAACCAGGAAGAACAAACAGCTTATAAAAGACTTTAATTAACGCAATTGACAAAATAAGTATGTGCTTTGTAGGTGGAGTGTCATTGTAACAGCATTAAATGTACTAGTTTTGACCATTATATCATGTTAAAGAATGCCCCTGTTCCTAGCTCAAGAACATTGAAATGTTTAGTGGTAAAGATGTGTGGTGTCTCTAAGTTACTTTCTCCTTTCTTTGTTATCATCAGAGTTCTCAGTGAAGGGAGCAGGGGAATGATAAAGTCAATACAAGTTTAGCAAAATGTTGCCATTGGGGAGCCTGGATAAACATACACAGAAGCACCTTGTGCATGACTGCAATTCCTCTTTAAATGCAAAAGATCCAAAGAATGGAAGGAGCGCCAGTCTTTGTGACTGTTTGGAGGAATCCAGCCTAAGATATCCCCGAGCCTCAGTTTCTACACTTGCAGAAACTGATCATGTTTTCCCTCTGCAAGGATTAAAGCGGTAGCCATCTGAGCCAAGCTTAGGGCAGAGAACCCGAAATCCTGCATTCTGAAACACAGGGTCTGGGATGCTCCAGATTGCTCGCTGCATCCTGCAGCAGGGCCTCCGGGAGCATGCTGCAGTCTCTGCTGTTATCTCTCTCCCAGCCTGTGTTCTACTTTCTCACTCTGCGGCTCTGCTTGTCTTTTTTTTTTTTTTACAGAATCCTTCCCAGTCTGCAGCTGTGGTCAGTGATTTTTGTAGATTAAAAGAAAACCCGGGGGCGGGGGGGAGAGTTTCCTGGGGAGATCAAAGAGTCAGCCTAACATAAAAGAAATCTTATAAAACTATATATATTAGGAACAAAACAAAACAAAAACCCCCAGCCCGGGAGCATGACCCATATGTCAGAGCCAATAAGTCCAAGTGCCTTCGATCTGCTCTATAGAGTTGCCAACTCAGGCAGGATTGCTTCTCTGTCCACACAACCAGCCGCATAAAAGAGAGATTTTTATGGAGTTTGGCATAAGGATGAGGCAGGATTCCTATGTCCAAGGCTTTCTAGGAACTGATGTGGTTTCTTTCACCTCTACTTAAAAATAAGGCAGTTTATGGAGTTATAATTGATATTTAAAAACACAAAGTTTTAATGTATAGAATTTGATAAGTTTGCACAGAGTACTGAGCCCAAGATTCCATCGCCCACTCAAGGTAATGTTTGCACCCATTTCCAAAAGTTCCTTGTGTTCTCTTACCCCCTCCCCATTTCTTTGTCTGATAAGAACAAGTAAAATGAAATTTTTTTCCCCCTGTAAAATGTTTTGGTGCAGAATACTGTATTGTTAGCCACAGAGGTGGTGCTGTGGCCCAATTTGCTAGAGTTGGTTTGCATAACTGAAGCCTTTAACCCTCTTCTTTGCTTCCTCCCCTCCCCCACCAGCTTCTGACAACCAGAATTCTACTTTCTGCATCTTTAAGGTTGACTATCTTAAATATGTCATTTAAATGGAGCCAGGTACATACATCTCTTCTGTGACTCTCTTGTTTCACTTAGCGTAGTGCCCTAGACAAACTCCTGTTACCTCAAATAGACAAAGTAAGACTCCACTGTGTAGATAGATGATGGCTCTCTGGACTGGATGCCAAGATCCTAATTTGTATGCAGCTTTGAGGAACTAACAGACAAGCAGTGGTCCCACATACTAGATTCTCTGATGTGAGCATCAAATACTGCTATCAAACTCTTTGGTTTAGGTTTTTATAGATTATAAAATAACTTTCAATGCCCTTCTTCCCCCATCCCATAGGCCATCTTTCAGATGCTTGGCATGAACATCTATGGGAGAGGACGGTGTTTGTTGTCCTTTGAGTCTTAAAGCAGGTTGCGTACTATGTTGAGTTCTAGTCTTGAACAGGGATAGATTCTGTCTTAAAACAAACAAAAACAAACAAAAATGACCCCAAGTAGGTGATACTAGACTCTCCCTTGAGGGAGGAAAAATTTCTTGTTTGAAGGGATACTCAAGATGAGTATGCTTTTGGTGAGGAGAGAATCTTTTTTAACCCATGGAAAACACCAGGGCTAAGTAAAAGAGAGCAAAGGTGAGAGGTTAACACGAGAGGTACTTTAAGGTCAGCATCATGATTAACCCCTATCCCACAAGGGTAGAGCCTTCCTCGTGGGATCAATGTCCTTCTAAGAGGACACAGGAGAACACTGCCCATCACTGTCCTTGGCCACATGAGTACAACCAGAAGATGGCTTCAGGTAACCAAGAAGTATATAGCTCGTCAGATACCAGAACAGTGCCGCTTTGATTACTCAGCTGCTGTTGGTTTTCTTAGCCTCCAGAACCATGAGAAGCAAATGGGTTGGCTTAAGTCTCCCAGTCTAGGGTGCTTTGTTACAGCAACATAATCTAAGCACTTTAGCCATCCTAGGAGGAGTTGAGAGGTGGTCCTCCTGAGGAAGCAAAGAGATCTCCATAGCTTTGTAAATACCATTGATTCTGGTAGTGGCCTCTGAGTCAGTAGCTAGCTGTCTGCATTTTGTAGTTGTGACAGGTCTCTTCTGGGCTTCTCCGATTTCTTAGTCTTCTTCCATCTGCCCTGACACCCTCCTTCTGGGATCTGTACTCGATGGCTTCCCTAGGTTGGGTGGATCCCAAGGGTGGGGACTGTCTCAGCCGTCCATGTCATCCTGACCTCCAGCACTGGGTGTGACAAGCCATTGGTACCCAGTGAATATCTGATGAATAAAAATGAGGCAGCGATCACAGACAAGATGCAGTTGCTTCATCCATATAGACAAGGTGATGGGCTGGGGCCTGCTATAATTTCACTGAAGTGCAGATACAGCTAAATGTCACACAGGCAATGAGGACATCTAGCATGATCTAGTTAATTTTATTTGTGGTGGCAATTACAATAATGATGATAGTAAAATTTCTCACCCCCCCAAATATTCTGAATTGGATTGTCAGAATAGTTGGGTAGCTGCCAGTTTCCAGTTTTGCTTGGATAAAGCATTGATCCCTCAGTTTGCTGGTTCAGGGGGGTCTTGGGAGTTCAAACCAGTCAGGAGGCAAATCTCTTCTTGATTTGGATAGTGAATTAACTGGGGGATTTTAAGAGGAACATGAAACCAAGTTCCCTTCTCATTCAGGCATCTGCTGTTTGTGTAGTTTTGTGTATCTCTCTAATCTTAGGGTTCAGACCTGTGAAATGGGAATAACTACCTACCACATCACTTTACTCACACTGCTAAGGAATTTCAGGGGAGATTCAAAGACAGGAAGCTCAGGATGATGGGAGAGAGGGATAATTCAGCAAATGCTTCACTTCACAGTGCCAGTATCTGGGCAGGACTCAGTTTAAGGTCTATCTTCAAGACAGAATACCTGCCCTGCCCATGGGTAACACAATGTGCTCTTGGATCTTACAGCACCTGGCCTATGCAGATCCTAATACAAGTATTGGAGCCCTGTTGGCAGCAGATGACGAAATGGCTCTTTGGATATAGCGTCCTGCCACACATAAATTAAGCTACCAGTGCATGTTAGTCACAGGAAAATGATAGCTTTTGGGGAGGAAGCAGCTAAATGGTAGATGCAAAGGCCACAGGCTTCAGATACTTGATTGAGAATCCAAACTTGTAGGTCCACTAAACTACATGGGAAAGGCGTATACTTTCCCACCATGTTCAAGGTCGGGGAATACTCAGGGTAGCAGGGGCCAAGGTCAGAGCTAGCGAGGGATCTGTGCATCTGCCCTAGTGGGACCAGGGATCTTCCCAGCAGGAAACATCCCAGTGTATAACTATGCCTGAGACTGGGTAAAGCCAGGGGTGAGGCAGCCTTTCATCCCATAGAGAGACAGTGGGGGATGAAGGCTAAGACCTTTGCGAGGCATTGTATGCTCCTAACCATGCCACCTGGGCTCTCTGTGCTGAAGTCTCTCTACATGGGCACAAGATGCTTAGCAGCATTTCCTGTAAAGTAGAAAGAAAGAAAGAAAGAAAAAAACCCTGGAAAGTAGAGGTGATACGGTTGTTTGGTTACATAAATCACCAAATGATTACATTTAATTATTTATAGTACATTTTGAGATCTTGGGATGAAAGCTATGGAGGCCACCACAGCTTACTAACGGCTTTGTCAGGGACCTTTGTTCGGCTAATAGAGGTAATTATTACATTAATTTGATACAATGGTGAGAGGAGGAGAGGGCTGTCCCTCCCTGGCTTCCTCCTCACCTGCTCCTTAGACCTCCTCAACCTCACATCGGGGAGGGACTGTGTGCTCACCTGTTCTGAGGCCTGGCATTATGTCCTGTGCACCACCGCCTGTAACAATGCATTGCGGGTGAAGGTTTCCCAGGCTTTTAAGGGCAGACGAGGCTGATCTTTGCTGTCCTGGTGTATCAATCATCAGCTCTAATTAGACTGTAAATGTCCTTTTATTCCTCTCCTCTCTAAGCTTGTTGCAGGTCACATGGCTTGTATGTAAATCTCAGCCCCGGGAGCAGTTTGATGGCTGTGGTGACCGTAGGTAGTAACTCAGACTCCCCATAAATGGAAAATAAAAACAACAACCCATTACTGATGGTGGTAGGTCTGCAACCTGCACACAGCCCCTCGTAAACTTGAATGATTGCTTCTGCGCTGGACTAAGGACAGGACCAGGGAGGGGGCACCAGGTGGAAGGGCAGGGAGGGGAGATTTGTGACCTGTAATTTCCAGGTTCTGTCTCTGCTCTCTGCCCAGCCCTGCCACAGGTGCCAGAGAACTTCAACCTGTTCTGCCCGGGCAAGCAGGCCGTGGCTTATCCCAGGCCTCTGTCTCCACCCGTGGGCAGGGCTTCATGCTGCTGTGCTTTTCTGTAAACTGATGCATATGCTAGAGGCTATTACACTACCTGTGTTCTGGTGCCTTTCTAGTGTTGGTCTGCCAATCTTGGAGGGGTGGTGTGAAGATGCTGTTGCTTGCCTTAGCTGTAGCTGCATCTGGGACCTGGTTTATTTCTTTCGTTATTCTCAGCATCTAGAACCAAGCTGTGCACATAGTAGGTGCTTGAGGAATGATTTTTCTTTTGAATGAAGAATTGGATTCAAATTTAAACAGGATAAACAAAGTCTTGGTTTGGGGCATGGTCTGGATCCTAGGTCTGTTGTTGACTTGCTGTGGTAAAGTGAGCTTAGACTGCCCTGAAAATCATGATCCTTCTGCCTCAGCTCCCTGAGAACTAGGATTATCAGGATGTTCCATCGTGGCAGACTTAGAAGTTGCTTTTTGTTGTTTTGTGTGTGTACATGGTAGTGTGTGTGTGTGTGTGTGTGTGTGTGTGTGTGTGTGTGTGTATGTGCATGTGTGCACATGCATGTGGAGGCCAGAGGGTGATGTTGGGTATCTTCCTTTGTCACTTTTACCGTATTTTTGAGGTAGGGTCTCTCACGGAACCTAGTGCTCTCTAATTCAGCTAGACTGGCTGGCCAGTGAGAACTATGGGTCTTGTCTCTGCCTCCTCCCGGGATGACAGGCACATGCTGGGTTTATCTTTTTGACTTGGGTTCTGAGGATCCAAGTCAGGGTCAGGTACTTCTTTTTTCAGAACAAGCACTTTAACAACTGAGCTGTGTTCCAGCCTAGAAGATGATAATTAGAAAAACAAAAAACAGAAAACAAACCCAAACTGGTTTGAATAGAGATGAAGGAAGTGCCTTTAAGTGGCTTACCCGTGGTGTGAGGGTTTCCCAAAGTTTTGTGCATTGCTGCTTAACCCCATTCGCTGAATCGTGAAGCTTTAAGAGTATGGGTGTTTAATCTAACTAGGGTGTTTAGGGATGGGCCTTGGAGCGTGGTTAAAATGAAGACCAGTAATTCAGCAGGATCCCTCATGGCAGAGTCTTGCTGGCTTTGTAAGAAAGAGGACAGGGACCAGATAGACATGTGTACATACATAGGTGTGCCTCCTGTCTCCTGCCAGGTGACGCTGGGCACCGCTTCAGTGCCGGTGAGAAGACCTTACCCCTCCAGAGTTGTGAGTCCAGTTAAACCTCTCTTCCGTATAAACCACCAAGCTCTACCATTGTACATCAGAGGCAGAGGATAGACAAATGTCTATCCTCTCACTAAGCCCAGGGGCTGGGTTCAGATTGGGTCGCTGTGCGTCGAGCTGTCCTTTCCCATCTCAGGCGGGAGTTGATGAGCAGTTAAGAGGGAGACTGGCCCTTCCTTGGCTCTGTCAGGTGAAAAGGAGGCAGATTGTCTTTGGAAAGACCCACGAGAGATTTAGGAGACTCATCAGATCCCAGTGGCGTCGAGTTTGCCAGCTGGAGAGGCTAGAGAAGGGTCAGCCCTCTCTTCTCTCCCTGTCCCTCATGGGACTTCCTGCTCATCACTCTGAGTTCCCAGCACCTGGAAAAGTCCAGCGACCCTGGATCCTGCCATGAGGGATCCTGTCATGAGGGATCCTGCCACGAGGGATCCTGCCATGAGGGATCCTGCCACGAGGGATCCTGCTGAATTACTTGCCTTAACTTTTAGCAATACTCCAAGGCCCATCTCTACATACCCTACTAGTTAGATTGAAAGGGTTCTTGCTCTGTTCCAAATCTCAGGCAAGAGTTGGAAACACTGACCCATTCGTCAGAGTATCACTTAGTACTGTCTGCACAAGTTTGTCTGACTCACACAGCCCTCATAGTCCTTCTTCACTGAAGCAGTAACTTCTTGGGGTTCCAAATCCTTACCCAAGTCAAAGTTGGAGATTCAGACATGATCAGGCCCACAGTGGGTCAGGTTTTCACTCCAGCAAGTCCCCCGGCAGATGACTCCCATGTGTCTCAGGGTAGGTGGACTGTACGTGGAAAGCTGAGTCAAGTAGTTCTTTTTCCTAATAACCTTCAGAGCACACATTTCAAGAGTATCTAAGCTCCCCAGAAGGTCTGTTCTGCTCCATGTCCCTGTGTGGCCCAAATAAGAAAGGCTCAGAAGTCTCTGAGCTCTAAATCCTCCATTCATTGCCTACCTCTGTTGATATGTGTAAATATAAATGCACAGACACACACACACACATACACACACACACACACACGTGCAGACACACACACGTACACATACACACACACACAGAGACACTCACGCACACACATACACACACATTCCTAGTTTGGAGTATCAGCTGTTGATGCTGATAATCTGATTCATGCCATAATTGTTTGGTAAAACCAAATCATAAGAATATTCCAGAAGTCTTCAAACTCACCACAAACAGTAGTAAGTGATGAGGCGACCAGCACTTCACTTCCTGAAGATGTCAGAGCATAGTGCAGTCCGGCTCTTCCCTCTCTCCTACCCCAGGGACATGGAGCAGGGCTTTGGGCTACGGGTCCAGCAGAAAGGTTGGACAAAGCAGAAGGATTGTTTGAAGGTGGTAAGATTAACACAGTCACGGGCAGAAATCTCAGAGAGCAGAAATTGAGGCGTTAGAATGCAGATAAAGTTGAGAGTACCTTCTGAGAGTTTGCAATGATTCTTAGCTTCTGAGATTAATGTGGCCCGTGACCCGTTCATGAGACTCACAGACCATGAAGAGAGACGGACAAGGAGACCAGGAAGTACAGATGCACAGAGAACTTCAAAGGGGGAAGTTCAGCAGAGTCTGGTGCTATCTCTCACAACAGTTATGAAGAACTCCCCATGACCAAGCAAGATGCATGTGTGAGCTCATCAGGTCCCCAGAGCAAGACACCGAAATAGATATTTTGAAGAAGACACCGAAATAGATATTTTGAAGAAGCTGTGGCTCTTGGACGTGAGGTAATCCCTGGTAACCAACTGGTGAAGTCGGGCCCAGGACCTGGTAGCTGTGTGGTTCTCAGACCGAAGGAACTCTGCTTCAGTTCACCTTGTCTAGATATTGGTCAAGGAGCAGCTGCCAGGGTCCTCCTACATTCTCCTTCCCAAGGGAACACCTCTCTTCTCCTAAGGCAGGGGGCGAGCCCCTGAGGCAGCCACCCTTAAAGGGAAGACAGGCGTGTAAGAAGGAAGTGAAAGAGGACCATTTCTATCTCCTTCCTTTGGGGGGTGACCTTATTGTCTCTTTTAGTGTTGTATAAAATTGGCATTCATTTAGTCTTCTCAGGCATGTACTTCCTCAAAAGGCTCCTAGCACCTATGATATTAGGTCTTCTGGAGGTGTGTTTCTAGCTTCTCATCTCACATAACATCAGTAGAGGCTTGGGAGATGTCTGAGGTCTATTCTGAAAGCTGAGGGATGCAAGAGTGTACCTGATTTTTAGCTCTCTGAGCTGCTTCTTGGGTGTCATGGAATAGTCTAAGGACCAGCTCCCTAGTTCAGGAAATCAATGCAAAGGGACCATAATCTTGAGACTGTTCCACCAATGAAACAATGCCACAGGCCCATGAGGGAGAAGGAATCGTATCCTAATATCCAATCTCACTGAGATTCGGGATGCAAAAGGACTGGCAATTAGATGGGAGCTTGGTATTGTGAGTTATTTTCCTATGCAGGTCTTTGAAGAAGCCCTAATGGGTGAGTCTGGCAAAGGAACCCTCATAATCTCTTCCCAGCAAGGTGAAGGTTACGCAAATTTTCATTGGACAATGTGGAGAAGGGCAAAGACATATTTTTAGAACCAAATTGGACAACTTCCCGTCTTAGTCGCTTTGAATGTTCAGACACTTCTCCCTCTACCCTTTAAACTTCTGTTTTCCATCTTCAGCTGGAAGTGCTGAGGGCCAAAACTGAAAGCGGTCACCCTGAGGAATGAGTACTGACATGTACTCAATGGAAAGTTTAATCTTAAAGTAAGCAGGGTGAGGCCAAAGTTCAATCATATATTGAACAACAGCCCATGGTTACTTCTTTTTTGAAATGCTGGAACTTGGTGAAGAGCAGCTATCTCTGATCTCTCAGCATCACACAGACTGACTCGGTGAGGAGCAGCTATCTCTGATCTTTTAGGATCACACAGACTGAGATGATAGGGAACATGGGCGTTCCAAATATCCCACCGCGCAGACGCAGACTTCACACGAAGGATAACGGGCTGTCCCATTGTAACCTGAACCAATTCGGAGGTCCTAAGTGATTCAGTCATGTTTTGGTAACTATAGCATAAGTTTAGTTTCTGAAGGAAGTTTATCATGAAAACGGCTACTCTATAAGCTCCCATATTCAAGATCCTGTCATAGTAGTCTCCCTGAAGTTCTATTTTCAGTTTTATCTATCAATGTCACACATCTCTCTTACTCTCAGGTCTCTCTCACACACACACACATACACACACACACACACACACACACACACACACACACACACACACACCTCTCCTAAATATCACCAGCATCTCAATTTGCTTCTTATGAGTATCCTTATGAGGAACATTTCCAGGATGCTACCTCCTAAAGAAGTGAGGAGAGATTGAGGCGCATTCATGATGGTATTGAGAAATACCTGGGAGATTGGGAAAGCACAACCTCGGGAGTGTTTGTGAGGGCAATGGCAGAAGATCAGCTAAGGAAGAAAGACCTGTCCTGCATGTGGGAATCCCCAGAGGCTGGTGAAGGAGGGCAGTGCCCTGGACTAAAATGGACCAAGTGCAGAAAGCTCACCCTTTCAGGCATGCTCTCTCCCTGTCTGCTTGCTGCTTGCCGTGAAGAGGGCTGATTGATCACACCCTTCCCACTGTCATGGGCTGAGCGTTCTGAAACCAGGATCCAAAATATATCTTTTCTCCACTAAGTTGTTTTGCTTATGTATTTTGTTACCACAAAGAAAAATGAACAGAGGAGAAAATCCTGAAATGTTGTAGTCTAATTTTTTCTTTTTTAAAATCTCTACTGAAGTAAAATGGGGCTAGTACTCTGGACATGTTCTTGAGAGTAATGGAGTCTATTGAAAATTTGAGAGTATTAAAAGTAGTAAGGTTGATCTTCATTTTTATTAATGTATGTGCATGTGTAAATGCATGTGTATGTGGCATCTGTGTGTGGGTACCCATGGAGTCCAGGAGAGGGCGTTGATCATCTGGAACTGGAGTCATAAGTGGTTTTGAGCCTCCCAGTTTGGGTGCCAGGAATCAAATTCAGGTTCTTTGAGGGAGCATCAAGAGGTATCAACCACTGAGCCATCTATCTTGACTGCAGATTTTTACTGGGACGAGAAGACTCAGGATCAGATTGTGAAGAAGATGGCTCTGATGGCTTGTAGGGAGAGTGAGTTGGATAAAGTGAGAGAGATTGGTAGCTAGAAAACCAGATCAGAAATGGCTGCAAAAGAGCTGCATTTGGTGCAATGATAGACATAGGAAGGAGGGGGTAGATGTCAGAGCCATTTCTTCACATGCTTGCTGGTCACGCTTGCAGGTGTCCTCCTCTTTGTCTCAGTGGTGTGAGAAAGAAGTGATCAGGCCCACATTTCCAGACAACTGTGCCTCAGTTCCTGAGCTATGTGCATAGAAGGTTGGCTGCACCTGTAATTAATTTCATAGATGTGAATCCATGGACTCAGAACCAGCATCTGGGTGGATCTTCCCGTTTCCACCTTTTCTGCCTACACAGATCTCATGTCCCAGGACCAAGCTGGTAGTACTGCCCTCTTTCTCAACTGACACCTCCTCCCTGCATGGTTTGGAATCTAGGTAGAGTCAATGGGCACATCCAACAGAGAGGAGATGAGCAGGGCAGCATTCTGAGCAGGAGACCCAGCCTCAAGAGTGAATCCTATATGGTTTGATAGATTTCTTCTCATATAAAACTTGTTTCCTCATTTATGAATTGGAAAGATGCTTCCACTAAAAGACTGGGGATTATTGGGTGGTCCATAGGGAACGGTCACTCATGTTTGGGGCATAGTGTGTGCTAAGTGGCACCACACTACCCCCATTTGCCTTCACTGAAGTTTGACATGTTGGAATGGTCAGAACCATCATTTTTTAGTTAAATATACTGATGTTCATATGGACACATATGTGCACATGTCCGTCTCGCTAGTTATAGACACGGTTTGAGTTGTCTTATAGCTAGAAACTTGTTCTACTTCCAGATGGATCCTGGTACTTGACATACCTTTAAGCTGGACTCTTAACTTCTAGTGTCAAAGGACTTTAGACCCAAGGCTCTGACACATGCAGCTCTTTCATTCATTAGCATCTGACCAGTTGGACCCTAAGAGTTGCCATAGAAGGTTTAAGTCTTGAAGCATCAAGCCAGTCTCTGTCCTCAGTGGGCTCAGAATTCCTGCAAAACCCTGTCTCAAAGGATAAAGTGGGAGCTGGCGAGACTGGTAGGCAGTTAAGAGCAATTGCTGTGTTTGCAGAGGACCTGGGTCCAGTTCCCAGCACTCACATAGTAGCTCACAGCTATTCATAACCTGTTTCAGGGGATCTAATGTCTTCTATGGATTCCACAGGCACCAGGCATGTATGTGTGCACATACCTGTATGCACACAAATACTCATACATAAAATAAAATATTAAAAAATAAGGTGGAGTGTAATAGAGGAAGATACTCTACGGTTGACCATTAACTTCCATGCACATGCGCACACACATACAAGCCCTCCCCCCACGCATATGCTGTATATACAGCAGCACACGAACGGATACGCATAAACAGGTAGCAGATCTTCTGCATACCAAAGCCAGTATGGTCTCCTTATATCACCTGTTCTTGTATCTCCAGTGGTAGGCTCCTGTTCCACCCGAGAGAGCTAGGGAGCTGGGAATTCAGAATGGGACAGCTCTACCTCATGCCAGCTAGTCCCCACCATGTGCCAAGCCTTGGAGCACCTCCACTTACCCCACACCCCCTCCTACACTAATGATATTTATTCTCACCACCCGACAGGGTGTTCCATGGCCTAATTACTGTTTAGAAACTTCTGAAGGCGGAAAACACAATGCTAAGTGTTTAATGGTTAAAAGATTCACGTCAAGTCCGGAGAGGATGGGGATCCTGAGGTGTTGCTGGAGTTGGGCAGGGTGGAGACAGCAGGGATTCAGACCGCAGCAGGTGTATTGTGTCATAGGAGGGCAGGGATGAGGCAAAGGTTCTTGCAGTGCCTGCTCAGGCTGAAGTCAAGACTCCTAGGCCTCTTGGGTGATACAGTCTATTGTATATTCCTTCTGGCACAAGACTCTAATTCCCCATTATATTATAATATACAAGTCTAGTCATCTACACATTGTGTCTTTAATGAGTGGCAGGAACGTGGCTCATGGATTCTTCCTCACTGAGATAGGTTCTTGGCCTCATTTGGTATCTGAGGCTTACAAGGGGTACATGGCTTCTTTAAGGGTGCACTTTAGACTAGAAAGGGCAGGCTGGGTCCGGCTCTGCTTGAATCCTTGGTTGTTAAACCTCAAGTAATAACCACCTGTGTCTTTTGAATGAAATTTGGAAGAACAAAGACAACCATATTTAGAGTCACAGCAAAGTGACTTTTAGAATCCCAAGCCTTGTATCTCTGCCTTTTAATTTGTCTGATACATGACACACACTTTTCTAAGGGAGAAATTGTGGATGTACATAGAAAATATTAAGACATTAGTGTTCCTCTGGAAGATTCTTTAGTCTTAGTTTAGAAGGCACCTTAGTGATGATTTTCTTTACTCTAGACTTAGGAATTTATCACTCGGTTAACTATTTCCCAGATGAGGTGCTCACCACCCACTGAGGCTCTGTGTTTTATAGTCTCAGAAAATTCCTCCGGAGCAGATAGCCCTCACCCTCGGGCTATGTGGGGAGAGTAGGAGGGAGGAAAGCATGGGTATTTAATGGCAGCGTCCTGGTGGGTGTCCATGGGGGCACACCTGTGATGCTGATGACAAGATGGTGATAATGGGCCATTTCTCTAATTGGCAGTAATGGCACCATTTGGCCTGAGTATCACCTCCTGCTTTCTCTGCTGCCACACCTCACTGAATCTTGGCTTCAAATGCCACATCTGACTGGCCCATATCCCAGCATGTGGCATCAACACTGGTTGGTCCAGCCCCAGACTGGTGCAGAGGGTGTGCCTGGGTTCCAGGTTCTTCCAGACATAGACTGCCATTCTGGTCTACCGTGACTTAGGTACCATGGGAGCCCAGCTTGCTTGCTTGCTTGCTTTCTTTCTTTCTTTCTTTCTTTCTTTCTTTCTTTCTTTCTTTCTTTCTTTCTTTCTTTCTTTCTTTCTTTCTTTCTTTCTTTCTTTCTTCCTTTCTTTCTTTCTTTCTTTCTTCCTTTCTTTCTTTCTTTCTTTCTAGTGGAGCTGCCACTATCTGAGTGAGAGCAGAGGCTTCCCCTGACCCCTCCTAGATTAGAAATTGCTTTTTAATGGAATGGCTTCCAAGGGCCAGCAGCTGACTGTCAGCCAAGCCATAGGACAGACAAGGAGGGGACACCCCTTTCCAAGGAGACAGAGATGTGCATAGCCATAGACAGAGGGAGTCATGAGAGTAAAACTTAAATATGGAAGCAGAAAAAAGAAAATAAAGAAATAAAGACACACACACACACACAGAGAGAGAGAGAGAGAGAGAGAGAGAGAGAGAGAGAGAGAGAGAGAGAGAGAGAGAGAGAGAGAGAGAATATGAGTCAGGAAATATATTGGGGAGATGGCTCAGTTGGTGAGAAGTATGTTGTGAAGTGGGGGAACCTGGCTAACCTATCCAAAGGCTAGCCAATGGCAGTGAGCATCCTTAACTCCAGTGTTTGGGACTGGGCAGCCGGGAGCGGGGAGTCAGACAGAACCCTGGAGCTTATTGTTTAGCTAGCCTAGCTGAATTGACAAGCTCTCAGATTCAGTGAGACAGTTCTAAAACCTTAGGTGAACAGTAATGGAGGAAGATCCCCAAGGCAGACCTCTGGCTTTGACATGTACACTCACATACCTGCATGCCTCATGCACATACATCCACACAAACATGTGTATATACAACACACACACACACACATACACACACACACACACTCACGTACACATGCACACACGTACACATGCACACACGTACGCATGCTCATACACATAACCCCTCGCCCCCACCGCTGTAAGGTGTAGATCCTTCCCTCCTAGTTGGTCAGTGGAACTGCTCTGTGTGGCGGTAGGCAAGTTCCTTGGACACTGTGGAGGACACTTAGAAAGTCAGGGTTACTCTTCAGGGAGTGAGGTAGGGCTGAAGCTGCCCCTTCCCCCCACCCCCATACTGTGTGACGTTATCCATGAACAAAGTTATCGATGCCAACACCCAAGAGCGTGGCACTCGCTGAGTGAGCTTGGTGGCCACGGTGAGACTCAATGCCTCTCAGCGCAACTCCTGAGGGACAGGGGATAGAGGAAGGAACAGCATGCCGGATGCCTCTGCATGTTGTCATGGGAAAGTGCTGCGGGTGAGGATAGCATGATCTGAACACTCTGCCCTGGGCTTCTGATGGCTATTCCTTTTCCCACCTCTGATTGGCTCTTATCAAGCCCATTTTACAGACGAGTAAATTGAAAGCCAGCTACAGGCATGCTGATGTGTATGGGATGGGGCAGGCGGCTGTGTGGTGATGTCTGCATCTCTTTTAGACACAAAAATCAGTGAAACAGTTTTTTCCCTTGCTGGGGACTCAACACCCTGGATTTAGTCACCCAATAGATTTTGGTCTGCTGGCTGAGTGGCCCTGGAAGTTTGGTGGGGGGTGTAAGATGGAGGGGAGTGAATATGTGTAGCTGGCTTTGGGGCCATGGGACGACTGGCACAAAGCCTCTGTACTTCTGTCTGTCTGCTTCTCGTTGTCCTCTTATAAGGGCTGACCATGAGGCAGATGCAAGGCCAATAGGATCACATATAGGACTCTGCCTTTCCCGAGATGATTGGATACATTGACAAGTTCTTTAAAGAAAGTAGAGTAGAATGGTAAACAGAAAAAAGGTGACTTGAGAGTGGGGACATTAGGAGGTGGGCTAGGAAACGTGTCCCCAAGGAGGTAGCCTTTGAAATGAAAGTTGATTGACAGGAGGCAGCCGAGCATAAACCATTGAGGGTGATGTAGGCACAGAGGGTACCAAGTACAAGGGCCTGAAGTGGGAAAGAGCTGGGTGTGCTCCTCAAATAGGAAGAAGGCTGTTGCTCCCCTAGCTGTTTACGCTCCTTGTGACCTAGCAGGATGTGACATTTGTACCAGAGGCTGATTGCCTTTGGAGCCTGGCTGAAGGTGGAGGCAGCTCCCCTGTCCTGACTTTAGTTTCCCAACTTCGGCTTCTGACCATGCCTTTCATGCGGCTCGCTTCACCACTGCATTCCCAGCATGCTCCATGCTAAGTCAAAGAGCCAAAGGCTTCTTTCTGGACTTGAATTGTTACTCAACCTTGAGGTCAAATCTTTCCCCAGACAGAGGTCTGTCTGTCTCTGATGTGGTATGCCCAAGGACCCATGGCACCTCTTTGACCCAAGCTCACAGATTGATTGAGCAAGGCCAGATTGTGGTTGAGCAAATATATTCATTCATTCATTCATTCATTCATTCATTCATTCATTCATAGCTATATCATCAGACACAGAAGAAAGACAGCAAGATGAAAACATCCAGGGTTCTTATGTTCTTTCATTATGGTGCTGGGTGTTGAACTCAGGGCCTTGTTCATATTAAGCAAGAACTCTGCTATGGGGCTATATTATTCAGCCCAACAGGGTTTCTCTTTGAGGGGGTACCTCATAGACACTATGGCTGAAGTAAGGTTTCTTAGAAGTCATTCATCCAAGAGTTAACTAAAGGGAAGTTAAAAGAGAACTCCTGGTTCTGGAATCTGCTGGTGCAAAGGCCCTGTGGTGAGAGGGAACATGGGATATTTGTGAGATAGTGTGACCTATATATAGACTTAGGGGAATTAGTAAAAAGGGTATATGCTGAAGAATCTGGCTAGGATGTCCTCAAGCCTGATGGGTCCAGAATCTGTGTTGATGCAGATTTAACAAAGACCTTGTTAAAGAGTCAGATGTCTATGAGGTGAAATTGTGGCAAGGGAGAATGAGGGTGGAAGGGATGTCTAACACTGACTATCACTGGAGGAAGAGGTCTCCAGGCTACCGGACAGGACTGGAGGCTAAGCCATTGCAGAAACCGACTTTAAGGAAGTCTTTTGAACCATTTGTGTGTGTTTATGATGAATCTAAGGATGCTTCCTGAAGAAACAAACCCAGGAGACAAGATAGGAGCGAGGTCTAGAGCCCATTGAACATAGAACCACAAGCATCATGACTCTGAGTCAGACCTTCACCCCTCTGACTGTCATTTGTGCCTCTGTAAAGAAGGTGTGTGATGCCTACTTCACGGCTTGCCCATAAGCAGTAAGTGCAAGCAACCTTGTGGCCGTTGGTTAAATCCATGCCAGTGGCCGCTTTCAATAAACGCAGAGCAGATGCTGAGATGAACCTGGCTGAAGATGGAGACTAGAGGGGAATTTATTTTCCTCGTTCTTCTTCCTGCTCACACAGTACATGTTAGTAAGGTTAATGTCGGGGCATTTCAGAGAATCACCTCTCCCCTAGAACCTTCAGATGTGTTGGAGGGACATGCTCATGCACAGGTGGTTAAGGTAAACAGAGCCCCCTCGCTCATTAGAGCTGCCCTGGGAATCAGTTGTGGGTGTCACGTCAGTGTTTGCGTTGAGTTACAGCATGGACTCTGGGCAATAAGCTGTAGTGGCCTTGTTAATGTGCTTCGCTTTTGCCTGATCAGGTGGGCCTTCCATCCCCTTAGCCTGTGTTAAGGAAGTGTCTAGAATCACTTCAGACTCACCTATATTCTCTCTCCTCTCCATCTCTGGAGACAGTCTCATTTTTGGATCATTTTGAGCTCACTTATATATTCATTCATTCATACCCCGCCCCTCTCTGGAGATAGGGTCTCATTTTGTAACCCATGATGGCCTAGAGTTTGCTACGTAGCCCCGGCAGGCCTCACACTCCTGACATTCTACCTCCCTCAGTCACCTGAGGGCTGTGTTACAGGTGGGAACCACCACACTTGGCTGTTGCTTTCACACCAAGTGGCAGGTACCAGTGCTCCCAATGGCAGGTCCTGAGGTAAGGCTCATGTTGAAGGATGTGTTCAACTGGTCTAGGTCGCCTGGGATGTGATTAAGATGACTGACTTGCGATTTCTTCTAGGATGGCGCTGGTTTCTACACTTTCCCATCCAGGTAGTCTAGTTGAACTAAAAAAAGAGGTAGGAAAGCATAACAGCAGAAAGAGAGTAGGTAGGGCAAGAATGCCTGGCCAAATTAGCTATCTGTTGCCATGGGCAATAGGGACCCATGCCTTAGCACCTTAGGCCATGTTCTTGGGCTTGGTGGATTTCCTGCTGGTCTTCAGGTTTTATTTTTTAATGATATACTTATCTTTAGTTTATGTGCGTTGGTGTTTTGCCTGCATGTATATCTGTGTGAGGGAGTCAAATAATGTGGCATTGGAGTTACAGATAGTTGTGAGCTGCCCTGTGGGCGCTGTGAGTTGAACACTGGTCCTCTGGAAGAACAGCTAGTGCTCTTAACTGCTGAGCCATCTCTCCAGCCCTGAAAGGGATGTTCTTGAGGGTCACTTCTGTGGCAATCCACCGTAAGAGTTAGTGCAACATTCAAAGATGTATGACTTCAGGTCTGTCATCTCAACGTAGGGGTAAGGAAGATGCTGGCAGTGACATGAACATAGGATGCAGAACATTATGTCCAGTGCTTATCACTGAATGGGAACTTAATATGTCTTGTAAATGAATCTTCACAGTAGTTGGACTGGTTCAGTGCCACCCCCTGGTTCAGTGCCAACCCCTGCCTTACAGAGGAGGAAGCTGAGGCTAGGGAAGGTAAAGGGCATCTATGTAGTGGCTGTCACTTTTCTTGAAGTCACAGTATCGTGGCTACAATCTTTCTGTCATGACCAGGAGATCTTTGGATGAATTGACCTCGAAACTGGTTCCCAGACTCGTTGGAATGGAAGCTGCTTTCATGGGAGGGCAGCGTGATGAGCTGAACAGAAGTGAATCACAACCACGAGGCTGGTGGTTGTCTCCATCCACATGGGGGTTTGGCTGTTTCTAAGTTCCTTTGGCAAGCAGAATTCTGGCTCTGCCAAAACCTGGGGCTCTGGCACAATAGCGCTGGCCCACAGGTCGGGCCAGGCCTCCTGCTCTCCTCCTGTCCAAATCAGAGTTCCAGCCCAGTGTGGCCCCTCCTGCTGGTTCTTTTGTTGCCCCCACAGAAAGGACAGAACTGGTGTAAAGTGTCTCTATGACAGTCGCAAATGGAAGCAAGATGGCCCAGGGCCTGGTTTCCTGGAGGTCTGTCAGAGCATCGTCAGCCCCCTGGGTGCCAAGAGCCAAGCCCAGGGAGCGGTGACAGCAGGGTCCATCCTTTGGCAACGCTGTTGGGAAGAAGCCTTGACTGGAGAGGAGCCCGCAGGGAGGCTGCCAGCCTCATTTCTTTAAGCTTTCAGAGGCTGGTTCTCAGAGAGAAAAAGCAGGTTTCAGACTGAAGGAGGTTGGAATAGACCTGGAAAATTGGATTTGTTTTCCTTGCAAATGTCTCTAACGCTTATTGCTTGCGTATGGAACCAACATCACTTTCAGAGAAGCTGGGCTGCTGGTGTGTTTTGTTCAGGGTTTGTGGTTCTCTACAGGGCACATGGAAAGAAGCCTGTTTGGAGCATCCTTGCAGGTGCCAGAATTCAGAAAGATGACTGGGACTTTACTGCCTAGAGTCCAGGAAGGAGCAGGGGGTAGAGAGAGTAAATCCACAAGTAAAACATGAGTATTGGACATCCACACAAGTTCCCCCTTCCTCTCTCTTGGATCTTCAACATCTTGTCATGGCCCTACATCTTGAAGGCAGCCAGGAGGGGACTCTCATTCCATACTGTTTGAGCTTCAGCATATAGGAGACCTCA
>BTHU01000004.1:133832137-133944637 GCA_036184795.1 Tokudaia tokunoshimensis | reverse complement strand
TCAGTAGCTCTCATTTGACTCAGAGCCAAAAATGGACTCATCTTTCATTGCAACTCAACCTGTCCACAGATACCACTCTTCTTTGCATGCCTCTGACATTGTCACTGTGTGCATCTAGGGACCCAAGTCTTGGAGTCTCAGTATCTACTTCCTTCTCATAAAAAATTATGAGTTTTTATTACCTTTCGTCTTTGACACAAGGACGGAGGACAACCCAGTCTATGGTTCTACAGAGGAACCATTTACCTTGTTTTTAAGATAGGGTCTCTCTCACTGGCCCAGAACTTTTCAAGCAAACTAGATTGGCTAGCCAATAGATCCCAGAGATCTATCTACCCCCACCTCCCCAGTCTGTAGATTATAGGGTTATATTTGTGTGCCACCTTGTGTGCCACTTTTACATGGGTTCTGGGGATCAAACTCAGATCCTCAGACTTTTACAAGCACTTTAGTGACTGAGACATCTCTCTAGCGCGCCTCTTTTGATTTTTAAAAAACGCAATTTCAGAAATGTGATACCTTTCTATCCAAGCGATTGCTCTGTCTTGAGGATCTTGCATCTTCTGCCTACCTGTGAATTCAGTTGCTTCTTGTCTGAAATAGTGCTGGACTCAGACTTGATATTCACCTCCAGTCTCTGGCTTCAGTTATCATCCCCTGTGTGCTGCCAACCCAGTGTCTCTTTAGTCCATTTCTAAGCATGTCACTCCTGTGAGCTAGAAGCATCAACAGCTCCCCACTGCCTGACAAATAGCATCCAGATTCTTTACTGTGGCTTTTCACTTCCACTTAGCACTGGTCTCAACTCAGTGCACATTTATTGAGTACCTACTTAGTGCCAGCACCTGCCTTGGGTGCTAAAAGGATAAGACCAAGCTCAAGGAAAATAAAGCAAGACAAACTAAACTTCTCCTAAAGAAGAAAAGCAAGACAGACTGGTCCAAAATCTCTAGCTACATCTCCAGTTCCATTCATTGCAAAAGGCAAAAAGTTGGACTTGGGTTGTTCTTCAAAACCTCCATATTTTCTTGCTTTTATGTTGTCAGGTTTGTCACTTCCACCTTCTGCCAAGCTCCTTTTGCTTTATAATTTCTTCCATCGCAAAGCAATAACACATCAGACTTTTGAAAGTAAGTGCTCCTTAGCTACTGCCCTTGAAATATTTTTGTTATACAATCTAATTTTTTTTGCTGCACAAAAGCTTTAATTTACTCATTAGGTCTCTGCTGTGGTTTGACTGTGAACTATCTCCCCAAAACTCAAATGTTAAAATGCCTAGCCTCAGCCAGTAGCATTGTTTTGGAAGCTTGTTAAAGGAAGTGAGCTTTTTCTGGTAAACCTTGAGATCTGATAGCCTAGCTCTTTCTTTCTGCTTCCAGAATACAGACATAAGGTGATCAGCTACCTCAGAGTCCTGCCTCAATCCCTTTCCCCCACCATGATGGGATGTATTTCTTCTCACATTAGATTAAAATAGGCACTTAAATTATTTCTCATGAGTAACAAGAAAAATAATGTAGTCCCTAAACTGTTAATTACTTCTCAAAGCTAAAGATTTCATATGACATAGAACATATAATAATGCATGAGAACATACAATAATGTATCTTCTTAAAAAGAAATGTCAATGGCCTTAGAAAATACTACATTCAGCAAATTTCAGTTATCCCAACTCCTACATACCTTCTCAGAGCCTTAACCAATCTCTAAAAAAGGGTAGACTCTGATATTCTCACAAGATGTATCTGATGTGTTTCTTGCCCTTTTTATGCTATATAAGAATGAGTTACATCTCATAAAAATTGTTTCCATAAAACATTAGGGAAAATTAAGAAATTATATCTTATAACATAAGACAATGGAGTAATAGTAAGAATAGTAATACTAAGTAATAATGATGATGATGATGATTTATCATCATCATCATCATCATCATAATAATAATAATAAGAAGAAGAAGAAGAAGAAGAAGAATTGTTTCTGTTCCATGGTAAACACTATGCTAAATGCCTTCATCAAACAGCTAACTCAGAACCATTAAGTCAGGTTCTAAGGGCAGCAGCAACAGTAAGGTAGATAGCTAGAATATAAGTCCAGTCTAGCTAGTGTTCTTTAGGCAAAGGAGTATGCTTTAACATTTTTCTGAACCCTTTTTCCTCATGTCTCCTAAGGGCCCATGTTTCCCCAGTACCTCTGTGAGCTTGGATCTGCAGTCTGGCTTTCCATCTACATGATCTACAGAAGAAAAAAAGAGAGAACTCTGCTCCACTGTTCCTAGGCTCAGGAGACACAAGTGTCTGGCCCTGAGTGTGCCTTTAATTAACCATGTGTCATTAGGCAAAGAATTTCTCTACTCTGGGTCTCAGTTTCCTCAGATGTAAAATGAGGTAAGGATGGACTTGTGGATATCTGAGGTCATTTAACCTCTTTTCACCCTGCTCTTCTGTTTACCACATTTTGATAATTAATGGAATTAAGTGAGCCCTTTGCTGCCCATTGTGTCTGCCACTGAGAGGAACTGGTCCTCAAAGGAATCCACCTCATGGCCAACTGGCATTCTCAACTTGGAGGCTACTTCAGTAGTCCAGTCACTAGCAGAACAAGGAGAATAAACACTTGCCTTTTACCAAATACCTTCCTTCATAGAAAAAAAAATAATGCAGAGCATCAAATAAATATCAGTTTTCATTTGGATAATACGTTTAAATGAGTAAAAAAACAGATGGGGTGCATTTCTTTGCAAAATATATGTGATTAAAAATCGAGGAGAGAAATGTTTGTAGCAAATATGTTTTGTATTTCCTGAACCAAAAGCTCTTGCAGAATAGCTTGAGACTTCCAGAGCACCAACACACAGCTGCCTTGGCCATCCTTCAATGAACCATCAAACCCCCAGTTGTCTTGGAAACCTGCCTGGGTCCCGGGATGTGTTCTCTCCACTGAGCAGCTAAAATGGCTTAAAGTCTTCCAGAGTAACATGGTTTGACTATAGCTCACCCCTTGGGAGCCTTCATAAAAACAAGATGTATATCTCCTGACCCTGGAGCTATAAGAGGCATAAATAAATAAATAAATAAATAAATAAATAAATAAATAAATAAATAAAACAATAGAGGCTAATATTCATTTGGCAGGGGAAGGGAGGTATTCTAAAGCAGAACACAGAAATTCCAAGATGAGAAATTTAATCTGCTATAACAAAATATTAATGGCTAGCCCAGACAGCCATAAGATGTAGAACAGGGAAGGATACAATAAGAAATTTGGGGGTTCGTTCCTTGATCGAAGTGTTCTTTGACAAGTATAGTAATCCATACTAGTTTTGGAAATGAGGATGCTGCTGTTTCCATTATAGCAGCTCCTACCCACTGAGCACTCGTGGGTAGAAAACTTTATTTAAATTGATCATAGTACTTATTTTGTGTATTTTTTCTTACTTTCATGAATACACATGTGTAGTGTGAGTTTGCATATCTGCATGTTTGCATGTATATAGGCACATGTATGTATTTGGAAGAATGTTATGTGTGTACATATGAGTGGAGAGCCTAGGTTGATGTTGGCAATCTTTGTCTGTGACCATTTCCCCTTCTTTGAGGCAGGGTTCCTCCATCAAGCTCAGACCTCAGGCTTCAGCTAATCTCACTAGCCACTTCCCTCCAAGGTTACTGTTTCTGCCTTCTGAATCTGCAGTTATAGGTGAGGCATGATACTGACCCAGAGATTGTGTGGGTTTGGGGATCTGAACTTCCATCCTATTGCTTGCACAGCAAACATTTTAACTGCTGATCCATCTTTCTAGTCTTGGTGTCTTTTAACAAATATAGCAGACACTGTTTGTGCATAGCCTTGTATCTTGGCACACCCCAGAAATTATCTGACAACAATCTTCATAGTTTGCAAAGTGAACTTTTTCTTGATCACAGTATATCTTCTCACCATAGGTGAACATTAACTTGTTCTTCTGGAGGTCCAGAAGCCCCCAAGAGATTTATACCAGCCTTTTATAATTAGAGAGGGAAATTGGCAAAAATATATCCCAACTTTTTGCCTTGAAGCAGAGTAATTCTGGTGTATTCCGCATAAGTTTTTGGCATCTCTACTCTGGTTAAGGCCCATTTTCCAAAAGAGATGGCACCCATATGCCTGATTTGTTATCTTTCTTCTCTAGGTCTCATTTCACTATGCCCCTGCTGTCTTTCCTGGGATCACATCCCTGATAAAAACTTACTATATTAAAACACTAACTTCAGAGTTTGCTTTTGGGGCAACATTAAGCTAATGTAATCAGGTTACAGTAAGTGAAACTCAGGGAGAATTAAACAGCATGAACCAGACCATTAAGCCATCAATTGGAGGAAAAACAAAAACTACGCATGAGTCTGCTTGTATTGTGAAAATCCCAGGAGAGATGGAGTCAGACTGACTTCGGGACCACCACACAGGAGATTCAGAAGCAAAGGGCAATTACTGCTATGATTTTGGTGGTTCTCCCTATAGGTCTGTGGGTCATAAAGATGTTCTGGAGAAGAGCCACAGAGACTTTTCAGAGGCTTTGTAGGGTTGGGGTCTGAAAAATGTCATACTCAAACAAAATGGAGGGAAAAACATTCTAATAATTTCATTGCATTAAATGACATTTATTTTGTTTTCTTTTGGGGGTACCTGGAGGAGTTGGAGGAGGGATGACGAGTAGATATGATTAAGATACATTGTATACAGACATGAAAACTTCAAAGAATAAATAAAATAATTTTATATGCCTACCTTATGCAATATAAAATTTCATGATGATATCAACTATTCAGTCTTTCTATTTAAAGAAACCATTGTGAACTATTTTATCTAGATGTTTTCATTTATAAACGGAGATCAATAAAGAATATTCTCAGATTGGATGTATTGGTAAGAATCTTGTGATTCCTGGGGAACTAAGGCAGGAGGATATAAAGTTTAAGGTCAGCTGGGACTTTGTAGAAAGGCTTGCTTCAGGAATCTATCATAACTGTCCTCTGAGATACTCCACCCAGCAGCCAATGGAAAGAGATGGACAGACCCACATCCAAACATTAGGTGGAGCTTGAAGAGGCTTAATGAAGAGTTGGAAGAAAGATTGAAGGACCCAAAGAGGACAGGGACTCCACAGGAAGACCAGCAAAGTCAACTAACCTGGACCCTTGGAGGCTCCCAGAGACTGAACTGTCAACCAAAGACTGAGCACAGGCTATACGTAGGCCCCCTGCACTTACGTAGCAGATAAGCATCTTGGTCTTCATGTGAATCCCCCAAATAACTGAAACAGAGGGTGTCCCTCATTCTGTTGCCTGCCTGTGGATCCTGCATCCCTAAATGGACACCTTTGTCTGGTCTAGGTAGGAGAGGATATGCCTAGTTCCACAATGACTTGATGTATGAGAAGGGGAGGGTATTGATACCCAGAGTGGGGTTCCCCTTCTCTTTTGAGAAACAGAAGATGGAATGCATTGAGAACTTGTGTGAGGGAGTACTGGGAGGAGAGGAAGGGCTGATATTGGGCTGTAAAGTGAATAGATGAATATTAAAATAATAATTAATAATAATAGAAAGAAGAAGAAGAAGGAGGAGGAGGAGGAGGAGGAGGAGAAGAAGGAGAAGAAGAAGAAGAGAAAAGGCCTGTCTCAAAAAAATGTCATTTGATTGTTATCCATTATGCATGTTGATTTGGCTTTAAACAATGCCCAACAAAGAATAAGTGTTCATTAAAAGTTAGCCCCTGTCACAATTTGCCAAGTATTACAGATATTTGGTGAACACACGGTATCTCATTTGTGCCTGTAAGAAATTAAACCATGTGAAACATTTTGCTAGTTTCTTTATCTTCCAGATGAGGCAAAACCATCTCAGTAAGTTGCTTTCATTTTCACAGGAGAGACCCAGCAAAGCCTGTGTTTCCTGTTTACTGCCTTATCATTTTCCCTGTAGAGCTCCGTGTGTGCTGTAACACGGGAAGACTCCCAGACCATTCCGACTTCTACGTGCTTGCGGTCCTTGCTCCCTTCGCCACCACTTCACTCCAGTTAATAATTAGAAGTAAAAATTCCTAAAACAAAAATGAGCCACATTCTTCTGTTCCTTGACAGGAGAGCACAGGAGAGCACGAGGGTCTGTTCTGGGTCACTTCCTTCAGTGCTGCAGGGACTTGCTCTAACGATTATCTCCTCTCTCATTTGATCTTTCAATTTATCTTCTTCCATGGCCCTACCCCCCCCCCAACCCCCGGCTTCTAAACAGAAGCAAGTCTTTCTCATGCCAGTGAGAAAATCTCCTCGTCCATTTCATAACTTACCTGCTAGTTAGATTAGATTGCCTGATCCGTCACACAATTCCAACACTGCAATGGTTTTATACAGCAATGCCCTACCTAGTGCACAGTGTGTCTGTTCATGAAGTCATTTGGGGATTCTGTATTGCCCTATCTTGGCCCGCACTCTGATCTGAGACTTTATATTCCTCTACATTTTAGATATAAGGCTTTAATAGTATTACTACCTATACAGAAACCAGAATCTCCAGTCTTCTTAGTGGTTAACATACCCAAGAGACTGTCATATGATCTAAATAAGTCCTTTAATCTTCCATTTTCACTCTCAAATTAAGTTTTATACCTATTCAGATATTTCTTAGAACCCAAACTCCTGCTACCACACACAGATGTCCACACAGATACACATACATAGACAGACACACAAACACAGAGATACACAATGAAACCCACACAGACACACAGATACACATAGATACCCAGACAGACACCCATACATATAAACAGACAGACATACACAGACACAGACATACACACACTCTCTCTCCCTTGTGCTCTCTCTCTCTCTCTCTCTCTCTCTTTTTCTGTTCCAAAATCTCCAACTTTCCATTGTTGCCTTGCTAGACCCACCAGCACAAGTTTGCATATATACTTTGATTGTAATATTCCCTCATGCACGAGCTTCCAAGTCACCTTGATTTCTTCACACAGAAACCTTAACATTGTATGGTTTGACTATCAAGTATCCCACGAAAAGCTCTCATGTTGAAGGGCTCAGTCTCTCTGGCTGAGCTATTGCAAGTTGACTGTGTTATGGGGTCTTGGACCTAAACATTGGATTAATTCCTTGATGTATTTATAATTTTATGGAATTTATCAAGATGATTAAGAATCTATGAGGTTTGAGAAATCTGATCACTGAGACCATGACTTTGAAGTTTTGGTCACATTCCCTGTCTCCTTCTGCTTCTCGGAAGTCATCAACAGAAACTTCCCCTCCACACTCCTCTACTGCCATGAGAGTTTGTCTCATCATCAGTCAAAAACAGTGGAGCCTGGCAACCATGACCTGAAAATGGGCGCCAAACTACTTTTTCCCTTCTTTGAGCTAATTTTTCACAGGTATTTATTACGTTAATGAAAAACAGACTTACACAGCACTGGAAGCCTGATGCATGTTGGGGACACTCCTGTGACAGCATGGCAATGTCCTATAAAACCCCACGCAATAGCTACAGCAGACAGTGAGCAAGACGGTATAATAGGAGCTATTTGAGCTCTCTGGTGGTTTTTCCACCCAGATACTTAGTCATCAGCTAATAAGTATTCAATAAAATTTGAGTGATAAGTGTGTGTATGTGTGTGTCTCTGTGTGTATGTGTGTGTGTATGTGTGTGTGTGTGTGTGTGTGTGTGAGAGAGAGAGAGAGAGAGAGAGAGAGAGAGAGAGAGAGAGAGAGAGAGAGAGGAGTCAATAGCATTAAATTCATGCAACTTCTCAACCACACAACCAACACCCTCAGTCACAATTTTTTCACTTCCTTTCTTCTTCTCCCTTGCCTTCTTTAATATCGCGATTTATAAGTGACCACCCAACAGGCACAGTGACTGGCAACTCACAGGCATATTCTAAAATCTTGGTTCAGGGATCGCTGTTATGCCCTTTCCCAAATACATCGTTTTATATTTCCAGATTCATCTCTAGATGTTTATTGTTCTGACTTGAAACACTTGCAGCAATAAAGATGAGCCCTTATCACATTCTTTCTTTAATACGGTTGTTTCTATACAGGTTAGAGGTGGCGCATTCCCTGATCCATCCTATGGTACTCCCCATGAAAATTGCAATAAAAAGTCCCTACTGAGTTTACCTGATATTATGTTTAATCAGAAACCCCATGACTGTTGTAGAAAGCATGATGATAATGATGATGATGATGATGAGGAGGAGGAGGAGGAGGAGGAGAAGGAGGAAGAGGAGGAGGAGGAAGAGGAGGAGGAGGAAGAGGATAGAAATGACTTCCTATTTTCTTTTTAATTTCTATTATTTTTAAAATATTTATTTTTTATTTTAAGCATATATACATGTGTGCTTGTGTGTAGGGGTTTTATGTACACAGGGGTGCAGGTACCTGTGGAAGCCAGAGCTTTCAAATCCCCCTGAAGCTAGAACTGGTTGTGAGCTGCCTGGCATGGATGCTGGAGCCAAATTCTAGTCTTGCAGAAGAACAAGAAGCACTCATCACCACTTTGCCATCCATCCCACCCCAGTTTCCTATTTCAAATTATTCTTAAAGTTACTCACACCTGTGCTTTCACTGCTTAACACATGCCATACTTTGAAAATTACACGTATTGCCTGTTCTGGAACTTGGATTTCTGTCATATAAACAACAATAACAACCACCACCACAACAAAACATTCTACTTAATATATATATATATACAGAGAGATAATGTGGCACATGGTCATTCTCATTGGCCTCTGGTCCAGCCTTGACATTCATCTGCCAACTCATTTCTTCTTTGGGTCCTTCTCTTCCTCCAGATTCTTCCACACCAGACTGAGATTCCAAGAAGTAGACAGTCCTAGAATGTGTTCTCCTACCGTGTTTGTAAGTTGAAAGAAAGTGAAAAACCTATAACCTCATGTGAATAAAAGAAACAGGTTTGGGCTAAGAATTCAAATTCTGCCACTTGCTCTCTGTGGTCCCTAGAAATGTGACAAACACGTTTAGAGTTTCAGTTTGCTATTTGTTTTTTTTTTTTTTGTTTTTGTTTTTTCTAAGTTTTTTTTATTTACATTCAAAATCATTTCCCCTTTCCCGTTTCCTCCCTCCCCAAAAGTCCCATAAGCCCCCTTCCCTCCCTCTTTTCCCCATTCAACCCCCTCTCGATTCTCTGTCTTGGCATTCCCCTACATCCAGTCTTTCCAGGACCAGAGGTCTCTCCTTCCATCTTCTTGGAAATCAATTGATATGCGAATTGAATCTAGGGTATTCCGAGATTCTGGGTTAATATCCCCTTATCAGCGACTGCATACCATGTGTGTTCTTTTGTGATTGGGTTACCTCACTAAGGATGATATTTTCAAGTTCTGACCATTTGCCTAGGAATTTCGTGAATTCATTGTTTTTAATTGCAGAGTAGTATTGCATTGTGTAAATATACCATATCTTCTGATGTCCGTTGAGGGACATCTAGGTTCTTTCCAGCATCTGGCTATTATAAATAAGGCTGCTAAGAACATAGTGGAGCATGTGTCCTTATTGCATGCAGGGAAAGCCTCTAGGTATATGCCCAGGAGTGGTATAGCCAGATCCTCCGGGAGTGTCATGCCCAGTTTTCAGAGGAACCGCCAGACTGTTTTCCAGAGTGGTTGTACCAGCTTGCAATTCCACCAGCAGTGGAGGAGTGTTCCTCTTTCTCCACATCCTCGCCAACAACTGCTGTCTCCTGTGTTTTTGATCTTAGCCATTCTGACTGGTGTGAGATGGAATCTCAGGGTTGTTTTGATTTGCATTTCCCTAATGACTAAGGATGATGAACATCTCTTTAGGTGCTTCTCAGCCATTAGATATTCTTCAGGTGAGAACTCTTTGTTTAGCTCTGTACCCCATTTTTAATAGGGTTACTTGCCTCTCTGGAGTTTAACTTCTTGAGTTCTTTGTATATATTGGATATTAGCCCTCTGTCAGATGTAGGGCTGGTAAAGATCATTTCCCAGTTAGTTGGTTGCCGCTTTGTCTTTTTGACAGTGTCTTTTGCCTTGCAAAAACTTTGTAATTTAATGAGGTCCCATTTGTCAATTCTTGATCTTAGAGCATAAGCTATTGGAATTCTATTCAGGAAATTCTCCCCTGTGCCCATATGTTCAAGGTTCTTCCCTAGTTTCCTTTCTATTAGTTTCAGTGTGTCTGGTTTTATGTGGAGGTCCTTGATCCACTTGGAATTGAGCTTAGTGCAAGGAGATAAGAATGGGTCAATTTGCATTCTTCTGCATGTTGACCTCCAGTTGAGCCAGCACCATTTGTTGAAAAGGCTATCTTTTTTCCACTGGATGGTTTTAGCTCCTTTGTCAAAGATCAAGTGACCATAGGAATGTGGATTCATTTCTGAGTTTGCTATTTGTTATAGGTTCATGTGACCATGAACAGTCATGCCTTCCGGTTTAAGCTCGGTAGAAGAGAAGAAGGTAGCAGTTGGGTAGAAGAAAGGAGGATTTATTCCCACATCCTCCCTAAGGCAAAGCTAGGACTAGTCTGAAGCAAATGGAAATACACAGTGCCAGATTTTATGAGGTTTTTCACTCTGCACAATCCTGAAATCTAGTTTTGCGTTATGATCCAAAGAGACTCATACACCTCACTTGAGTCCTGGCCTTGATAATTATAATGAGGAATGGATGATTTATGACATATCACAACCTTGTAATTGAAAATCAGTATACAGTAAGGATTGAACAACCACTGGCCACTGTTCATGAAAAGGCTAACCTTTATTGTTATCTATGACCTCCACTGGGACTATCTGTAATATCTGGATCTTCTCTTAGGATTGCGCAAAACTACTGTGACTTTTATGCAGGGATATATTTCCCATATATTAAACAATATATTAGCAAAATGGCAAATGGATACATAGCCTGTGATGGCCACATTCTCAAGAATGAAGCACAGCCACAGAAAAACAGATACAAATTTGATTGGTACCACAGGAGTGTGAAGCAGAAACTTGGTTCAGCTGATCTGGGCAGGTAACACCTTAGAAATGCAGACAGGGTAAAGGGAAAGCAAAGTCCCACAGACCTGGAGGCAGGCCAATTAAGAGCTTTGGCACATCTGGATTCCGTAACTGGTGACTTTGAGCACTTCATTCCTTCTCTCCAAACTTCCATCGATTTAGTTCTCATACTAGGGTCTCAGTCCAGGAGCTGTGTGGTGATTTAACATGGAAATGCCGTGGGGAAACTGGCATGGTATAACAGCATCCTCTTGTAGGGGGCCTTCTACCTGTTCCTACTCTGTATGTCACCATTGTGCTGTCACTGCACTGTTTTCCTTCCTCTCCTCATCCTCAAAATCAGGCTACAGTAACTGTCTCTAAATTAATATGTGCTCTTGGAAGTCATGATACCCAAACCTCCCTCTCTGATGAGACCCATATTCCTAAAATCCAATCAGAATGGCTGATCTCTAATTGGTATCCAAAAATGTGAGCTGGGTTTTAAAACTCACATTCTTCAATTGAAGTGCTGGGCACAGTAGACCTGATATTTTCTAAGAATAACCAATCAAGTTCTCTTGTTCCTTTTCTTTTCATTGGGCTTCAGTTGGGTGGTTGACACTCTAAGGGTAGATAGAGCTGCCCGCTCCCCCATCCCCCATCATTCCTGGTTGGTGAGTGACAAGGCCTCCCATAGCTCCTGTAAAATCTTGCGTCTCCACTGAACTTTTAGGAGCCCTGCTTTGGACTTTGAGTTACAATGAAGATGCTTAAATGCCTTCAGATTTAAGCTAAGTAGAAGGGAAGGATGCTGACTGGCCACAGCCTACAGTTGAATGGAATAGCGAAAGAATATTCTCAGGCAAACAAAGTACATGGTGTCCTAGTTATTACTCATTACACCTTCCATAATCACTTGGCAGAGCAGTCATTATAGCATCTAGAAACAGCCTATAATTGGGTTCCTTTCTTGAAAGACATCTCTGACAACACAGTCTGTGTAATCAATAGGAATACTCTTTCGAGCATGCCTAATAAAAAGAAATATCCAAAGTGGTATGTAGACCACTGCCTCTAAGCTTTCAGCCTGGAATGCAGTCTTGTTCCCTAACAGTGGTGACAGTGATGGAGGTTGGTGTAGACCAGGGTGGTGTAACACCAGTACTCTTGGCTGAAAACCCATGTACTCCAGGGTGTTCCTTCCCTCCCACATTGCTTTAAGGAGCCCACACAGAGGAACATCTGGCCAGATGCAATCTACAAAACTCACAGCAAAATGAAACATATTAGCTCCCTCAGGCCAAGGGGAGCCCACCTAGTAAATGAGAAAGAAGGGGCCCCAGAGTGAATTCTGGAAACTGAGAGCTGTCTCACATGGGACCCATCTTTCTATGAAGAGTGAATTCCAAGTCAATAATTCACACTGAGGCCTGGTAGCATCTGGAAATGTGCATGAGTAGACAGGGAAGTTAACGAAAGGGACCAGTTAGGACCTATTGCCATTGTCTGTCTTTTTCTCAACAGAGGAGAAGGGGAGTAATCCAACAACCTTGGGTTGTCAATAGATTCCATCTCCAAGGGTCGCATCCGACTTCCAGAATGACTACACCCTCGAATATTGTAGTAGGTGCTTTAGATACAGTGCTTCATTTAATTGGCACAATAGCCATAAGCTTATTTGTCTTTCACACCTCCGTGGCTTTGTGTTAAGAGTCAAAGACTCAAAACTTCCCCAAATTCACCTTAAGACCCAGGAGAAAAGCTCATCAGCTAGCCCCACAATCCTATCCTCACAGGCAATGCCCACATCCACCTCCAAATAGCTCTTGAAGAATACCTCTGCAGCACATAGTGGGGCTCCAGGAGTTCCATTGCAGCACCTAGTGGGTGCGCTGAACTTGTGTCAGAAGCCCTCTGCTTACAGCACCCAACTCCTGGGACCCTGACAATTCGAGGTTGTATTTCTTGGATGACCACAGTGACAAATAGACACTCCCAGTTCTTTTCTTTGGGGGAGAGGCAGGGCTTAAGGGAAGACATCTGTGTAAGAAACCCTTCTCTCCCAGCCACTGCTCAGGTGCGACAAAAAGGGAGAAGGTGAGGGGGGAGCACAGCATAATTAAATGAACAATTAAAAAGTTCCCAAACTTTTGACTTCAATTAACCTCTGAACCTCCTGCTTCAGTCTTCGGGCTTATAATATGACGGACTCAGGCTGCAAAACTGGTTTGGATGTTTCCCAGTAGCTTGCCTAAGTTTCTTGATGGGGAGAGGACTTACTGAGTTTATGACTAAGACATCTTGCAAGAAAATAAGCCAGCGATGACAGAGAAGCAGCCCAGCCTCGGTGGGCGCTGAGATAGAATATCGGAGGCGCAGCAGATGACTCAGCCCTAGGGACCTTTCTCCCCCACTTAACCCCTGCCTTGTCACCATTACACTTTTCAGATCTCTCACCACTTCTCATTTCCAGAGGCTAATGGAAAGTGACTGATCCTTGGAGTGACTCCCGTGAACTTTCTCTGCCTGAGAACCTCCAAAGTCACAAAGTGACTCTGGAATGAAGGTGGCGGAGTGCCAAATTTTGCCCAATCTCTTCCCATGTGGGTGACACTGCAGGTGATCTTTAAACCTCCTGAGGCCTTAAGCCTTGGTTTTCCTGCCTAGAAAGTGGGAATAATAATTCCAATGCTCACAAGAGATTTAGGAGCACAAAACAAAAATAACTCACAGAGCAAGGCCTCACACGATTGGTACGGTTGTGGCTCAGCCTAGAGTGCTTATTCTAGTTGTTATTACTGATGTTATTAAGATGATAGCTGCAACCTTATTTCTTCACAAGGACTCTCCTAATAAGGTGACACAAAATTGGTGATTTGAAAAACAAACTATCAGGAGTACAAGAGGTGGAAGGCCAGGTTAAGGTTTCTGCACAATTGGATCCTTTTGTAAACTAAAAAAACAAGCTGACTTATGGCTCTCTGCTAATATGTGCTATTTGCTGGCAATCCTTCATGTTTGCAGCCTGTAGATTTCTGCCCTCCTTTCTGTGTGCCCGTTTCCAAATTCTTCCTTTCCAAAATCGATACTATTACTGAGGAGTACTAGCTTGGGAGATTATCCTTCTCATGTATGGTATAGGGTATTTGAATGTCTGGTGATCTCAAAATCATGATTCCTTGTCTTTGTTCCTTTATTGTGAGAGATCACATGTATGAATGCATACACATGTGCTCATCTATCCAATCATTTACTAGAAGTTGTTTGTTGCTTTGTTTTGTTTTGTTTCAATCTAAGGCTGTTTAGAAGATTAGTGTCTCAACTGTAAAAATCAACAATTCTTATAAACCAAAGCAATGAAGATTTAAGTGGATCATTTACTACTTCCTACAATGAAAAAAAACATCCAGTTATAGCTGGACAGGAATAGTTAACTCCCAACCTCACAGTCGAACAAGACTTTTTAAATATAGGAAATATTCTTCTAACACAGGAATGTGATTCAGTATGTCTTAGTTTTCACATTACCTATGCTTTTAAATTATGAACGATCCCTAGAATCAACTTCTTTATGAATAGCATCATCCCTTTGAGATGACTTGTATGCCGTATCCCTCTGTATGTATCTTAACTCATACTGAACATTGAGTTCCGGGCTGCAAAGGAAGGTTTGCTTTTGCACCATGTCTTTCTTCACCAGCCAACCAGATACACAGAAGTACCATACTTCCCAGAACTGTGATATAACTTATCCCTCACAGTAACTTGTGAATATAGTTCTATTACTGTCAGCGTGGTCTTGGCTGAGAAACAGATGGCAAGAGACCTATTGAAAAATAAACAAGAAGAGGGGAAAGGCACAAGAGGAGGAAAATGATGGGAACCACACACCAGTAAACAGCACCCCTCCATGGCTTTCACATCAGCTCCTGGCTCCAGGTTCCTGCCCTGTTTGAGTTCCTGTCCTGACTTGCTTCAATGATAAACAGTGTTGTGGAAGTGTAAGCCAAATAAATACTTTCTTCCCCAAGTTGCTTTGATCATGGAAGAGCAAAGGAGAGGAAAGTGAATTAGGTAGGGTCCACTTTTGACAGGAAGTCTGATCTCAAACACATTATTGGAAGTAGCTAATTACCTTCATTTTGGCATTGCCAAGAGCTGCTGGTGAGGCGTTATGGTAAACCAGAACACTTGCATAAATAAATAAATAAGTCACCAAAGTAAATGTGCTTATTCATTAACCTTTAACCCTTGACAAAAAAAATCAACATAATACTCATCTTTCACACTTGATGTATGACAGTGAATTATGAGCTCTATAAAGGATATACATATTATATAGAGACATTCCAACTTCTGCAAAGGGCACTGTGGGTTCAATACAAGTATGCAGTGAATTCCACATAGGGTTCTAAGAGATCGCAACGGGTACAGAATTAACTCTAGCAAATAAAATGGCTGGGGACTTCATAGTGTGAGCTTTTCACAGCACATTTTTAAATCCATACAGGGCACTAGGAGCTGTGCACAAATCAGGAGGCCTTCAAAACATGGCGCCATGAGCTCTAACAGGTACACCAAGAGCTATGTAAAGACAAGTTGAGCATCACACACAATGTAGGGAAAGAAGAAAATCAGTTGGGTGGATGGAGATATGGGTATAGATGGAGGTTATGGTAGGAGTTGAAGAGGAAGGGTTAGTGTTCAATTCCCACTGCATCAAAATCTTAAGAACTAACAAAAAATATGTTTAAGAAATGTTAATAATTGTAAACAACTTCTAGAATGTCTGTACTTAACATTAAAACTTCTATAGGATATCATGGACTACTACAGGACAGTATTAGTTCTGCACAGGTCTACCATAGGCTACATATTGGTGCAGTGTGAGTTATTTCAAGGGTACAATGACCCTCTTACATGACCACTGTACTGGACAAGTCATGAAGAGCAAGCCCCTCCATGGCTCTGAATCAGCTCTAGGCTCCAGGTTCTTGCCCTTTTTGAGTTTCTGTCCTGACAAACTTCAGTGATGAACAAACAGTGATGTGAGTATAAGCCAAATAAACCATTGCTTCCTGAAGTTGCTTTGATCACGGTGTTTCATCACATCAATGATAACCCTAATGAAGCAAACATTCTGAGGTTCATACAGGGCTCTGAGACAAACCCTACATAGGTCATGGTGACAATGGTACCAGTACCTGATGCCCTCCATACAGATGAAGTATGACATGAATAGGGAGCACAGTGACTTCAGTAGAGGTAGAGGATGCAATGTATTGTGCACAGTTCTCTATGACACTGTGAGGTCTATTCACAGAACTCTGAGACCAATATAGATTCACAATTAGACCTACACAGGCTAATTGAGCTCAATAGAGCTCTATCCTGAGCACTACAACTTCTAGAAATTTCACTATGTGCTTTAAACCATCAGCTATGACCTCAATAAACATATAGTAGGAGCTCTTGTATTACGGTGTGAGGACTATAATAGGCACTACAGAACCAACATGGGTTCTCTATGAACTTTAATGAATGACACTATAGTCTCTGAAAATAGAAAAGATAAGTTCAGTTCTAAAAGAATATGGATGAACTCATCTAGCTCCTCACAATGTTTCTACCTAGGGCCGTTAAGAGCCATACAAAATACACTGAGAGCTATATAATGGGATTTTATTAACTCTCTACTGTGCACTGCGCTATCGGGGTTCTCTCTACTATCCTTGGGGCTCTCTCAGGATATTATGAGCTTAATACAGCTGAATATGAGATCAATACTGGCCAGTATTTGAAGAGCACAATTATGGCTACTCAAGATAGTATGGTCCCTGTAACACGTACTGGGTTCTTATACATAGTCTATAGTCACTCTCCAGGGGCAACATGGATTTGCACATTGCAATAGTAAATCAATGCTGTACATTATATCCTCCATACAAGGAAATATATGTTGTATATGGGACAATTAGCTCTATAAAGTGTACTATGGAGGGAAAAAAATAAAGAATGAACTCTGTGAGGTCCTGAAGCGGTCTGGAAAATGCACTCCCACTGCGAGCTGTACATAGGGCACCATGAAGCACAGAGGCACTACCTTGAGTCCTACATGAGTCTTACGAGCTCCTGACTAGAACTCTGAGCTCTATATTGGTACTTAATCTCTGAAGGAATACATGTCCCTTTAGGCTGTTCACAGGATTCTATATCGACTTGAGAAATCTACACAGATTACCATAAGGCAGTGTGTTTGGTATTTAGATGACTTATGAGCTGTATGCCTGAATAAAGTGTATAGTGTGCAGAGAAGAGAAATTTCATCCAGGTTTACAGTATGTGCCCTTTAACCCAATGAACATTTAATACAGAAGGCTCAAAATTCAAAGAGATATAATTCTAGAAAAAGAAATAATCTTAATTTTGATTTTTCATTCTCTCTCTTTCTCTCTCTCTCTCTCCCCCCTCTCTCTCCCTCCCCCCAGTGTGTGTGTGTGTGTGTGTGTGTGTGCACGCGCGCGTGCATACACATGTGTGCATGTCTTTGTAGGTGTACCATGGTACACATGTGGAGGTGAGAGGACAGTTCAGGGGAATTGTTTTCATCATGTGTGTTCCAGGGATCAAACTCATGTCACTCACTGGGCCATCTCACCAGTACTAAAGTTGTTTACAATTCATTCAATACAACTTTTAAAGAATAATGTATTAGAGAAACCTAAATCATAGCAAAACATTTCATAGATCTCTATTGTCCATTCCACAAAGATCCACATGTTGGAAATTTGGTCCTCAGTAAACTAATGAAAGATGGTGGAGCCCTTGAGAAATACTTCATAGGAGAGAATTAGGTCCCGGGGGAATGGTCCCATTTAACGGGATTAAAGCTGGTCTCAGGGAACAAGTTAACTCTCCTGAGAGTGAGCTATGGACATATGCCTCTGTGCTTGCTAATGTGCTCTTCATAGTAGCTCTATCCTTGTCACCAGAGGCTACATCTGGAAACAGACATAGAGATGTTAAGATACTATCTTCCTCTTCCTCATGTGTGAGAAACAAGACAGGGAGGCATAAAGTGAAGCAAAAGCTAAATTCAACAAGAGAGGTGCTCCTTTTCTAGTTCTTCTTGTCTTCCCAAGTCATCCCCCTGTGTGCACTATAGTCTCTGTGGTCCCAACCTTCCTGAAGCCTCACCAGAGCAGGGTAGAGGCCAGCCACTAGTCTTAGACCTCCAGAATTACAAGCTAAATCATCATCTTTTTATTATAAATGATCCAGTTTTGTGAGCTTTGCTATAGCAATAGAAGAGCAACCAATGTGTTGATGTTTTGTAGTAAAATGGGCAATAATAAAATACATATTTTATAAGCATTAACACTCAAATATACTTAAGATAATTTGTCAGTATAAAAAGATAAACAAACATTGCCATTGCATAAGTGAAAGAGTGAAATATATAAATTTGTATCACTATGACTGGGCTTATGCAAATCCAACTTTATAATTGCAGTCATCTAAAGAGGGAGACCAGAAAGCCTATGTCTCTGGATGAAATCAATCAAAAGTTGTGATGGGTTACCACTACATCTGCAGCCATCCAAAGAGCTGAGCTAGCAAGTCATTTTATCTTCCATAATGGAAATACACCAGGAGATACTTCTTTGTTGATTAGGGGAGTTTCCACAATTTTATACATAAACATACTGTTTACAGACACCTTGTGATAATGTACTTCCACCAAATCCTTTGAAAAAGAATGCCCCAAATGAGTTCGAGCTGTCTGAAAGTCTTTTCACAACCTTTAACTCTTTGGAAATTGTACGAAGATGAAATATGTGGCATAATGAATTGCAAAAACAAAAAGTACCCGTTGGTTTAAAGTAATAGAGGTAAAAACTAGTACAGAAGAGCAAATAGAAATAACTAAAGAGAAAATTTAGGGTATGAGAAGTGCATTACAGGGACAGATAATGGAAAACACAGGCAGTCTGTAGAAGCTGGCGAACTCTCACAAGAATGGGCTGTATTTTGAAGATTTTTTTATTTGGATGGAGAGTTGCCTCTTTATTTTATTTTATTTTATTTTCTGTCTTTCAGAGCATTGGTTCTCCTAGGAGAATACACTCACATTTATTTCCTATGTGACATTGTTCTCTTTGAAATTTTGCTATGATTTGATATACACAGAATGATCATTCCCTGTTAAGTTTTCCCAACATATGTGTCATGTTTCTCTGTTGTTTTGGATGTGCAGAGATGCATTCCATATGCATTTGTGAACAGATTACAGATTTCTTACAAACCATACTAGTGATTCCAGAACAACAGTGTTACCGAAGGGTCGACTCACCCTGCCGCGGACATAAATATTTTCAGACTTGTTATCTTCTGTGGCTTCTTCTGGCAAATACATCTTTACTTCATTTAAAGTTCTGGGGATTTTGTCATCTGGAAAGAATGCTGATGCAGTCACATGGTGAGTTTTTAATGGAACTTTTTGTTATTCTCATATCACATGGCTGATCTGCTCTCCAGAATTCAGCCTTCATCTCCTTGAGATACAACCTTTGTAAAAGGAGGACTATCATTTGGGTGATTTTTGCCCCTTAGAATTTCAACATTTGGAATTTTAATCTATGAAGATTTGTAATTTTTATAAAATTTTAAGTGAAGAATTTTAATCTTTGTGGATTTAAATTTTAGAGTTGTGCATTTTAGGGATTATGATGTAAAATCTAAGCCCTCTGACCTTAAACCCTCCATAAAGGACCAATATACAAACTAAAAAAACACAGACAAGAGCCCATGATGTTGCTTTAGCACTGCTAAACCATGGTAGCTTTGATGACCAAGCACATTGCTCACTTGTTTGTGCAGACTTTGCTATAAATAAATCCACTATGTTCCTATCCTGTAACAGTACAACGCACACAAGTAGCTTAATCCTTAACACACGTGATGTTCATGCAAGGAAAGCATTAGTTTAGTATGCATTTCTTAGTAAAGGCACACAACTGTTCACACCTTGAGATCTGGCCCAACATTTTCAGAAAAGAAATCCTGCACTGAGAGACATCAGAACATTATGTTTTGAGGACATTATGCAAAGTGGAAGAAGCCAGGCACAGAACAGCAAACATCTCCTGCTTCTACTGAGTGTGACATATCTACAATAAATGTACAGGAGGAAGCAGAGCGTAGAATAGCCATCCCCAACGGCCAGGGAAAGTAGATAGGATGGAGTTTCAATTGAGGCAGATAAATAAGTTCCAGGCATCTGCTATACATTATTCACAGATAACAATATTGTATGGCACACTTAAAATACATTGAGAGATTGCGTGTTAAGTGTTAACAAAATAAAACAAATGAAAAAGTAATAACAGAACTGTTTCCTGAGCACTCTCCATGCTGCAGAGTTTGTAAGCACTTCCTTACATCTTATCCCAAATAGCATATGTGTAAACTAGACTAGCAGTTTACACTGGTGAAAAAAAAATTGAAGGGATGCAAAGGTCATTATACCACAGTAACCTCATGCACAACACTAGGGCCAAGATCTATTTATGTCTTTAGACCCAGGATCTCCCTCTTAAGCACTATGTTACACGAATGCATAATTTAATTTTAATATAGATGTCCTTGGAGAAAAAAAGGGGGTTAAGGTGTGGGGATGGAGTATACTTTGGGGATAGAAAATAATATTGAACTTTATTTGAAGGTCTAAGAAGAAGGCATCAAGAGTCATATATTTTTAGAATAGAAAATGATGGTATGTTCAGTGGTGACACAGTATGGTGTGCTCTTAGGGTTGTCTCAAACCCCATTCCCAATAGTGAAGGCATGTATTCTTTGAGCCTTTAACCTTTCCTGGCTGGGTTGCCCTGGTGACCAATGGCATCTGTAGGGCAGCTAGGTAAGGTCATCGGTCAGACCCTAAGTATAGAAAACACACCCTAGGGCTCTCCCTCCTCAATAACTGAACTGGTTTTACCAGCTGAGAGGGCTAATTGCCTAGTCCTTTTGAAATGAGGACCTAGCACTTCAGGAAGCTAATAAAAAAACCAGAGGAGGACACAGGCCAGTGGTTACCAGACTTGGCTCACATCAAAATCACAGATCCCTGTATCCTAACCCTGTGCTTTTAAATCAGGATCCAGGATAGGAGATTCCAGGAGTCTGTCTTTTGTTCCAAGTTTCCCAAGTTACTTTTATGCACAGCCAGGTATAAGAATGACCAAAAGAGCCTCTCCTCTGTGTATCACCCAAGTGGGACCTCAGAGATTCTCAGGATGGGGAAGGCATCCAAGGAAACTCGGTGTACATCAGATAGAGAATCTGCAAGAGGCCAGCAGCTTCTGCTTCCTGTTTCTAGAAACATCCCTGGGAACCTAACAATCATGTAAAAGGTCCAGGCCTACTGGAGATCCCGAATGAATCCTCGAGAACACGCTGAGAGGAGAAAGGAGCCCACGTGAGGAGAGCTTTCCAAGCCACTTAGGACAAGTTTGTCACCAAATAAGTATCCCTCCCTGAGATGCCAGCTTGCCAGCTGTGTCATGGAGGGCAAATGAATAGAACAAAGGAATTCTGCTTGCTTTCCAGTCCTAACAATCAGGAAGCTAACATATATGTGTGTGTGTGTGTGTGTGTGTGTGTGTGTGTGTGTGTGTGTGTGTGTGTATGTGTGTGTGTGTATGTGTGTGTGTGTATGTGTGTGTGTGTGTTTGTGTGTGTGTTATGTTATATGTATATGTGTGTGCATGTGTGTGTATGTGTATATGTGTGTATATATATACATATACATCATATGCGTGCACATGTACATATATATATATGTACACACACACACACACACACACACACACACACATAAACTGCCATGCCTTGGGTGATCTTTCTCTGCTATACAGCATTATAGCACATAGCTGGAAGTATCAGAATGAGACACCTCTGAAATGTATTATTATTTCCCAACAAAAACCTTCCTGAAACCAACAAAGGCAACCATACTTCCCAGATGCAGAAATTCCTGAAATCACACCCATTCAACATGAAAATAATGGCTTATACACTCAGGGTGCCAGGCATGTCGACCTATGCCCCTGCAATGCCCCCATTGGCATATATGCATATCTCTTTCTTTGTCTTCCAGGGCAGGGAGCATGGGTGAGCCTTTCAGGAAAAGCTGTACCTACTTAAGTACACCCTACTTAAAAAGCTATTCTTATTCCAAAGGGTTTTCTTTTAATTAAATAATATCAAAATAAGGGAAAGTCCTCAAAAGCCCCAAAATAGAAAATTCACAATGACTCAGCCCAGGTAGAGTGGACATCATTAAAAGCATTGCTAAACAGTTTCTAGGATCATTGTGTCCTACAAAAAAGTGATAGGGAATTAATGACTTATCAGAAAATACATGATAAAACTTGTCTGTTACCCTGCAGCCTTCTCTAAACAGGGTCACCCAGATGTTCTAACTGCAGATCCAGAATCTAAAATCTCCAGTTGTTATGTCCAGCCAAAGCCAGATCTGCAGATGTAAAGAGGAAGTGCCAAGGCAAGGTCCCTGGTAAGATTACAGGCTGTTAATAAGAAAAGACAGAAGCCAGAGTTTTGATGTACAGCTCGACAAGCAGAGGTTAAGAGGAGAGGCAGGGCAAGCTCATTTGCAAACTTGGTCCAGTTTCATTAAGTGTGAGCAGAGACAGCCTGTCTCAGTCCAGCAGAGAAGGAACTCATTATCCACGTAGGGAGCAAGAGATAAGAATCTTTTAATAATTGCTGGGAATTTTTTTATTACTATGTGGAATGCCAATTTAGGTCTCTCCTCATGGACTGGATACAAACAGCCTCCTTGGGAGTAAAGGCTGCTCCCCCATGGCTCTGGTCATTAAAGACAAAGAGCAGAGAGACTGATGTTTGCTCTAAGAAGGCAGGGGCTCAGGGGGGCCCTGCTAGCTACAGGAGCCAAGTCTCTGCACAGCTACCTCAGGAATGGCCTCTAGAACTTTCCAGAATTTCCCTGAGGTCCTCAGAATAAGGCTGCCAAGACTTATCTTCCAAGGCTCTTGTCCCCTGTTTGCAAACCTCCCTGCCTCTCCTCCAGGTTTTTGTGGAGTATCTGCAAGAGATTGTCTGGTATTTTTTTTAATGGTTATAGAAACTTTGTGAATCAGATTTAAATAAACACCTTCCACCATTCCTTGACAGATACAAGGACACTTCCCACTGGAAGCAGATAATTCTAAAAAGGAGAAAGAACAGTAGAAACTGGACTGCTTTCCTGGGTTTGACCTGGGCACCCTGACCTGGCAGATTCAGCTTTTGGTTGAGAAGGCAGCAACATCATCTGCGTTAAGAGATGCTAATACATTGGACTAATTTAAACTATTTCACATGATGTAATCTGAAAGGTTGAAAGAATTAAAAATAGAAGAAAAATTTTTGATGTGATAATATCTCATGGGCAATAATTGGGAAGGAAGGGTGATATTCCCATTTAGGGTTTTCTTATAGGAAAGGCGCAGGGGTCCCTGTACTGGGAGCCTATATCACAAGGAAGCTTCTTCAGTAGCCTCTTTCCCTGACTCAGGTCTCCTCCCTTTTCTCTCCCCTCCTCTGTCCTTGCATCAATCCACCTGCTGGAAGATGTAAAGTGACAGTGACTGGGTTTAAGTCCAAGGTGTCAGGAAAAAGGAGGCATCTTCCAGTTAGACAGTCCTCATGTTTCCATCTCCACAAGAAAGGGCACCACACCCAGGGCCAGAACCTCCAGGAGCTGTCTGAGTATTGTTCCATGCCTTCTCCTTGGCTGGGATTTAGAGGGGCCTGACATGTAAGGGTGTTGCTTAGTCCCTGATGGAATCTGTGCTGACAACTCAAAGGCATCAGAGGGTTTCTGGTGAGTAGCTCACAGAAGCTCAAGGCAGCCACGGCTGAGTTTGCTGTCCAGGTGCTTGGCTTATGTATTTACTCCTGCACTTCCATGCTTACCCAAAGCATTAATCATCTTCCTCTTCATCATCACCTAACAAGCTGGGGACACTAGATATTGGAGACAACAGACTGCTGTTGCTGTGGTACCCTTGAATTTGAGGAATGCATTGGCTGCTCTAGACATGGAATGATGGAGGGGGCTGTTCGTTCACCTGTAACAGTGGATGAGTGTGGTACTATCTGTCTCGAGTGCAGCAGACAGGAGCAAAGATGATCGTGCACCTAGCCACATGTCCAGTGAGGTAAGTACGAAAAGGATAGAGCTGGGTATAACAGTGGAGACACACTGCAGGGCAAAATCTGCCTCCGTGGCTTCTGAGTCTGCACCTCTGAGTCTCCTTAGGTAGTAAATGAGAATAATTACATTTCTCTCTCTCTCTCTCTCTCTCTCTCTCTCTCTCTCTCTCTCTCTCTCTCTCTCTCTCTCTCTCAGCTGCTGAGAGAGAAAAGCCAGTAGAAAAGTCACAGGGGGAAATAACTCCAATCAACCCAAGAAAGAAAGGAGGGAACAGAATAAAAGTGACCAAAGGAAGAACTCAAATACCCATTTTATTGATGTTCTAGATCTTTTTTTTAAAATTTTTTTATTGGATATTTTCTTTATATACATTTCAAATGTTATCCCCTATCCAATTCCCCTTCCCCCTGGTTCTATGAGGATGTTCCCCTAAATACCCACCTACCCACTCCCGCCTCTCTGCCCTCAAATTCCCCATACACTGGGGCATCCATAGAGCCTTCACAGGACCAAGGGCCTCTCTTCCCATTAGGCTTCTCTGTAGTGCAAGCCTGATCCAGGCAGACAAATCTTCTCACATGCAGAAACTAGTTAAATGGATTTGCAAAACTCCCTTCAGTTATCCCCTGTTTGTCTTTCCTCAGTTGATACCATGTAGATCTTGAAGCGTCAACCAAAGAGACTTCCCTGGCTGACGTGGAGCTGCACCTTCAGAGGCATTAAAATGAGGAAGCCCTGGGCCTGGGGGAGCCTCCTGGATGACTTGTTTAGGGCCAAGCTGGAAGCCTACTGTTTAATCTACTTCATGTTTTGAATGATTGTTCTCTGGCTGGTAGTGATCTTGAGGAGGCTATTTGAAGACTTGAGGGAGGGGCCAGAATTGCATAATTGGGGTCAAGGGAGGAGACTTTGAAGGTCGTATCTAACTACTGCTTCCTGTCATACTTTGTTCCCTAGGCCACTGTGATGTGAAAAGTCCTCATCATACGCTTCTGTCACGAGAGAACCTGAGCTGATTCACCATGATATAGCAAAACCCTCTGAAGCAGTGAGCCAAAATCTTTGACTCTCTCATTTGTCTGATGCTACGGTCTCAACTCTCAGGACCGTCAAAAGTAAAGCAGAGAGTTGCTCAAGGAGGAGGCTTGGTTCATGTCAGTAAACACTGAGGAGATGTAGAAGGTAATTACTGCATGCAACTTCGTATGTTTGTCTCTTGACTTCAAAGGTTTCAGAACAACCTTGCTGGTTCCTTGGTCTTCTCTGCACCTACAGATGCATGGGGCTTCCCAATCCTGCAGCTGCCAGCTACATCCTCTGACTCCTGTGTCACGTGCCCTCTCTTACATCACCCTGGCCTCTCTTTCTTTAGGCTTCCCTTCAATGGCACCTCTTCTAAGAAAGTGCCCAATGTCACTGTACAAAGTGCCCAATGTCACTGTACAAAGTCAGGAAAGTCTCTTCAGGCTCTCTCCCTCTCTCTGAGCAAATAATCTTTAAGTGCATAGTTATTTTAATTTTATAGGTAAGTCTTGGTTGCATTTTTATCTCACCTGTTTGAGTTATGTAACTTTAAAGGCTTTCAATTTGTCCCTAAGCACCAGGGTCTACAACAGGATCTGAATCACAGTTAGTACTGCGTTTGCTAAATAAATGCGTAAGGGTCAAAGATATTTTGTTGAAAATAGCGAGATCTTTTATTTGGAAATTTCTTCAGGGATAAGTGAACAGACCTCAGAATTTTGATAATGTCTTCATATTTGCTCTTCCGTCCCATTCACCACTCTCAACCATAAATAGCTGTCCTCAAATCAAAGTCAGGAAAACAGTAGAGTTTTATGATGGATACTGATTAAGGTACCATCCCCCCCCAACACACACACACTTTGTCTTGACATTGTAGGGTTTCATACAGGTTTAGATAATAAAAATGCCCTCAAAGATTCATACATTGACTGCTTGATGATAATGCTATTGAGGGGTTATTGAGTCATTATGGGATATGATTAATCTATTGATTAGTTCATAACTGGATTGACTATTGGAAGCAGGTCTTATTAGAGGAAGAATATCAATGTGTCTGACTTTAAATGGTTTATTTTGTTTCCAGCTCCGTTTGCTCAGGCTGGTTCCTAGCTGCCATGAGGCAGGCAGCCTCACCATGAACACCCCCATCATCATGACCTTTACCCTCACTCCAGGCCTGAAGCATTGGAGCCAGCAAACCATGAGCTGAAACCTCTGGGAACTAAAATAAACTCGTCCCCTTTTAAGTTATGTTCACAGGTGTTTTGTCACTGTGGTAGAAAGCTGCCTAGCATGTGGGTAAGAAAAGAAACTGCCTTAGACAGGGAGGTTGTAAAGAATGATTTAGAATTATAATCAAAGCACTGCGTGAATGACTGAAACCATCCTCACCCTATGCTTTAGACTATGACATCCCCATGCCCCCAAAGTCCATTGTAGGCTCTCTTACAATCATAATCCCTGCTCATTGCAAGCCTGGCCCTCAGACCTGATCACTTATAAGCTTAATAGGGTAACTGCTCTCACTGTGAGCTGCACAGTGCAATTTCTACAGAGGCTATTGGTGTGTCTTTTGAAGCTGGATGGAGTAGGCTTTCAATTCCTGTTCACAACTCATAAATAATTTTTTAAGGTCTTCAGCAATTGGTTTAACCATTTTATACAAGTCTCATTTTGGCATCTGCAAAACAGGAATAAAATCTCTCCATTGTGGGATTTGTGCAAGTGAATTAATGTCTGTTGCACACTTAGTTCACAGTAAAGATTAAGAATGAACTTGTTTATGTATTGGAGCATTTTCAGCTTCAGTCATAACTCACTGTGTTGTGCGATACCCTCTGCTCATTTGCCTGAATCTATTCAGAACATGCTGCCGTTAATAGTACCAAATGCCTGATGGATTCTGTAATATAGCCAAGGTCCTGAAATTAGATACAGTCACATGAAAAGTGCTATATACACAGATCACTAGAGGGGAGGTTTAAATTCTGATGGAGAAACAAGAAAATGTCTGAAGTACTCAAAATGACAAACACTTCCTTTCTTGTTAATCACACAAAAAGCTTAAGAAAAATTGTGCCTATTGAACTGAAAGCTGATTCTGAAAATGACAGAGCATGGACATAATCAGAGATACAGGTATGTGCTTGGGACAATGTCATCCCATGCTAGACTAGGGATGGAATGGTAACATTAAACATAAGACTCATGGGCTTGGTTGTACTTTCTTCTGAGATTCCACAGAGTGTCAAAGAAGTCAGGGCATAGGAAGTGGAGAACACTTTCTTAGGTTCATATTGGGATGGGATTAAATGTCTGCAGGAGGAGTATTTGAGGACTGGTGCAATAACCTGTTCTATGGTAGCTTTGGCCTTATCTCCATCCAAGTACTTGGGAAAAAGGGAGAGAGGCTGGAGGGAGATTCCAAAGATTAGATAGATGGAAAGACTTTGTAATTTCTCACTTAACTCCTGGGGGAGCTTCTTGAAAAGACAACCGAACTTAGTGTGACTTGTCATGGTTCTGATGGACAGTCATCCATTTTGGGAGGCCATAGAGATGCTGGCAATCTTCTTCCCACTGCAACAAGCCTTGGATGCAAGCAGCTTGAGCTGGCATGCGTCGAGTGGACAGAAATAATGCAGAGTGTGTAGAGCCATCTTCCTGAAGACTACTGTCTCTAGGGTACCCTGTGTTCTAACTCACCCATGGTCATTAATTTGTCTGTAACATCACCCATGGCACCTCAGGAGTCAACAGTTACAAAATACTGTTGCCAATTGAAAATTATGTTTTCTCCCCATTGAGCCCCTCCTGGAATGTCCCAGCCTGAGTGAATCTGAGGACAGCAAGGAAAAAGGACATGATAGTGATCCACAGGTTAGATGGCTTTGCATTTGGGTCCACAGCTTCCAGGCAGTCTACTTGATGGACAAATATCTCTCCACGTATAAGCACCAGCAGATAGGGACCATAAATAAACTAGCTCTCTAGTGATCCAGCAGTACTGGGTCCATGAGGGGAAGGCACAGCATTGTTCACGATGCTGGTTTTTCCAGGGACCTGCCACCTTTAATTTCTCCCATATTATCTCAATGCCAGTTCACTCATCACCCTTTCTCCCATCTCATCTATTTCTCGGATGTCCCATATCCCTTTCCCTGACATCTTTTCTTCAGGTTTTTTTCATTCTCATTTCTGTTTCTTAATCTCAGTCAACACATGAACCTTAATGCTGTCTTAGTTCTAGTTTGGATATCTGAACAGAGATTCAAAGATGGATACTGGAAACTTCGTGCCATTAACAGGAACTGCAGAGCCCTGGATGCTAAAAGGGTGGGGGATTACTAAGCAGGGGCTAATTTAAAATTTAAATTATTTGCACACTCTGGGCCTTGACATATATCTTGGTATTGATCGCAGCTCTTTGGAAGCTATTTACGTTTTCAGCACACCTATAAGGCTGAGATTTATACTACATTTGGTGTTTAACTAGCCTCTTAATGCACCCTGTTGAGCCATAGTATGGGTGAGCATATTGTAAATTTCAGCCTCAGTGCTGAATTGATTTGCTTAGTGTAGTTGAATTTGGGCCATTAAAATAAATAAATAAAATGAATAAGAGGGACTTCCAGGCCCTCATGTCATATTAAAATTAGCCAAAGGCATAGATACAACCTCCAGATTCACAATTGGGTTCAGAGGGCTAGACTTAGGGCGATGAAGGGTTGCTTTCAATGTGGTCTCAGGTAGTAAACATTGTAATCCAGAATTAAGAGAATGGTTGGGGTTCAGGGCTCATACACACTTGATTTGCAATTAAGAAGACATGAATTCACATCCTGACTTGATTTACTCTAGCTGGATCTTCCTGATTTCCAAGTGAATGGCTCTGGTCAGGGATTAGATAAAGTTCTAGTATTTTGTTTTGTTTTATTTTGGTTTGGGTTGGGTTTTTTTTGTTTGTTTGTTTGGTTTGGTTTGGTTTTTGGTTTTTTTTAATCTCACTCCATTTTAATTAGCCTGCCTGTGCTCAGTTGAATTCTGAGATATGCCTAGTCATTGGGTTAGAGAACTGTCATCCAGGGTTAAGAGTTTTTGCTTTGTTGATCACTCAGAATCAACATCCATTATTTGAACATTCTAGTGAGCCCATGGTCTCAGTGAACCGCAGTTGACCAGGAACCAAGTCAATTAGAACATGTTCTGTGAAACACTGGCTCCACATTGAAAGCCCATTGCACCTCTCCAGTAGGAGAGCTACTTCTGAAATCAGCAGACAACAGACAGCCACTTCTGACCTCCTGATCCTCTGAAATGTTTCCTGTGTAGTTGGTACAGCACTGCTGCTCACTTGTGGTGGCTATTTCCTGGGACCTGGAACACAGTGATCACCATTGTCAAGGATAGGATGCCAATTAAAGCTTTCTTTGAAAGAGAGAGCCTCATGCATAGAGACTAGAGTAATCAGGGCTTGGTAGCTCCAAACATAGTTCTGTAATAGGTAAACATTACTCTTGTTGCCTGCATTTTCAGCTAAGGCAAAGATGCTCTTTATTCTATGCAGGCAGCCTGGGTCCATGAGTAATCATTTCAGAATCCCCTAGAGAGGACCCCACCCCCTCTTTAGAAGCCTTGAGGCAATGCCTCTATTAGTGCTACCTCTGAATCTGAATCCCTGGCTTGCTCTTCCTCTTTCCTTGACTTTTGAGCACATAGATTCTATCAGAGAAATTACTATCACTGAATATGTTATAGATATGAGAAAAGAAGAAATGAAAGAAAAGAACATAACAGATGTTTATATGTGTAGGCATCTTTCATATTACCTCTATTTTTTCAGGAGAAAGATATTTACTGAACTTTCTCTCAAAAAGGTGGTATTTGGAGGAGATGTTCCCCAAAGAAAGATACTGTCAGCATTTTGATTAAGCTCTGCCCCACAGTTACCTGGCAACAGACAGGCATGCTTGACTCACTATAAATGGGGCTGCTTGACCCCTCCTCTCTCTTGCTCCCTTGCCTTCTTGCTTCCATCTATCCTCTTGCCCCTCCCCCTCTCTCGAATTCCCCTCTCCCTCTCTCTCCACATGCTCATGGCTAGCTTCTGCTCCTCTATTCTCATTCTCTCTCTCTCTCTCTCTCTCTCTCTCTCTCTCTCTCTCTCTCTCTCTCCCTCCCCTACCCTCTCAACTCCCTTTCCCATGCACTAAATAAACTGTATTCTATGCTATATCTTCCTTTGGCTGGTTCCTCAGAGGAAGTGATGCCTTAGCATGAACTCATGGAGGCACCCCCTTCCCCCATACCTGATTACACATCCACCAAACATATTCCTTCTCTCTTTTTATCTTTTTATAAACACAACAGATACGCTATTTTGTCCTCCCCAAAGATATGCTATTATGTTCCACATTGATACCTTTCAACTGAAATGCTCATTGCGGGAGGATAATATTTGTAAGGGTTTATAAATATAAAATTAAAAGGTTTGGATATTATTCTGTATGATAGTGGTAGTGGTGATTTTATATATATATATATATATATATATATGATATATACATATATTAAAGATATATATTAAAGATATATATATATTTACTATATAGTAAATAGTGTGCTTATATTGATATGAAGAGTAGATTGCATCTATGTGAATTTGAAGTTGTAGACATGAGTTGAAGGACAATGACTATGTAAAATGTGATAAGACAAGAAAACTATAGCAAATCTCAGTGATATTTTTAAGTGACATGACACATTAGGTCACTCTAAAAAACTTATAATGACTACATTTTCTTCACACATACATGTGGGTTCACATGAGCATCTCTAGACCATAGCAATTATATTTCTTTACTTCTGACATATCATTAATTAAAAAAGCAAAAGCCAAATTACATTTCAGAACAATGTGGTTCTTGTTTCCTTTAGAATACAACTTTTCAAAGCCCTAAACACATGTGAGAAACTAGAAGAAGAACTGGGTTTGCTGACCCCACAGATATATTGTTCGGGTCTCACATAAGTCCATCATGAACCCTCAGATGATTATTTCTCCAGGTGTGTCCCAAAGCCCAGGAGAAGGTGCTGCCCACCTGTCTCTAAACTTCTTCTTTAAGGCAACTCTCCCACTGCAGTGCAGAGCTTCGCAAGAGCTCACCTGGTACAAAATCTCATTTAAACGGACTCTGCTTTATGTGCTATAACAAGAGCAGAGCAGAACTGGAGCTGAACTAATTGAGCCCTAATTTATCAGCACCTTAGGAAACAGCACATTGGGAACGAGAAGCTTAAATAGGGACCAGAAGACCTCACTGAGTCTGGTAGGCTGGAGTTGACCTCTCAGAATCTGCAAATAATTTTTTTAAAAAGTACATCATTCCTGACCACAGCAGCCAGTGGAGAGACTCAATCCAGCTGCCAATCACTTTTCCCCTGGCACAATGACCCATCAGAGGCATCTGTCATCTCTTAATGTCATGCATCACCTTGCTGTTGCTTCTCATTTGTCCTTCTCCCTAGACTGTGGAGAGCATGTGCTGTATTCATACCTGTGTCCTGAGGTGGAGTTAGAAAACTTCTCTGCCTCTTCTTCTGAGATGTTCATGTATGTCTCATAACTCAATAAGTGGGCAGCTACTGCTGCAGAATCATGAGCACCTTTTATAGGAATAAAACTGTGCTTTAAAAAAAAATAATAGTCTTAGGCTGTGTGCCAAGTTCAGTCTTCTTAAAAGGGATTAACTGAGTTTCGTTGCCAGCCCACTGTCTGCACACATTTTGGCCAGTGCATCTAAACCTAGCCGCTCCACCTTAGCTAGTAAAAAACATCCGCTATTTCTGGGACTGATTATAGAAAGTCTATGGTTGGTGCAAACACAGCCCTTCATTTGCACATAGATCTGCTACAACTAGAATAAAGACCATTCCCACCAACACTCCTTCCTGACTATGTAAGCAGGACAGTCAGTTCACTTTTCCAGTCCCGTGAGAGACACTTCCCGTGTTGTCCCACGGTGTTGCAGTAGTCTGTGTGTTCAAAGGCTTTCCTCCAGTGGTAGGAGGTAGCAAACATGGAGGGAGGTGGAAACATCAGCAGAGCGTTAGATATAGGGCGGGGACACAACTGTAAGGGTGGGAATTACAGATGTGAAGAAAGCGCAGCTAAAGAGTAACGGAACAAAGGGTGGGGGCAGAGGTGACAGAGAAGTCATCAAAGGAGTAGAGATAAGAAGCTGACCGGCATGGCTATGAGGTACAGAGAGCTGTCACGGTTTAAGGGCCCCGAGAGAAGTGATACTGGCTGCTGTGAGAAGCTGAAGATCCCGATAGCCTAGGTCTATTATGACAGCTTGGACACCAGCAGCCCCGGCCTGCTGTTGCTTGCTGCTCTCAGCTATCTGCTGCCACAGCCCATTACTGCTGGAAGCCAAGAATTATAAGAGCTGCCAAGTGCCAGTGTCACTAGTGATTAAAGTCTAGAGCAATAAGCCATAAGTCTTTGGCCTCTAAAGCCTGGAACACTAGGTCTCTTAGCTGTTAGATATGCTGGAGAAGCTGGAGTATGGTGGTGCCCATATTCTAAGACCAACATTCTAAGAGCTTCTCTTCATCTACCCACAATTCCTATCTAGATACAGTCACAGGCCCCCATGCCAGCTGATTACTCAGGGACTCACTCCAAAAGTCTTTCTTTTAGCTACTGGTTTTCCCACTTAATCACCAAGCATTTGCTGAATTATCTCCATTTCAGATACGGTCTTAGATTGCTGGTGTGCTACAGAGAAGGCTCTGTGGAGCTCATATTTTGGAATAGGGGAAGAAAGAAGTATAATATCGAATCTCAATGTGTCTATAAGAAAATGAAGGACAAGGGGAATTGGAGCATTATTTTATAACTGGGTAGTCATAGAGATGTCAATGATAAAATGACACTGAATATGGAGTTAGTCAAAGAAGGAGATTTTCAGAGATTGGGGGATGGGCATAAGAAAGTATAACATCAAGCATAGGGGGTGAGCTTAAGAAAGTACAACATCAAGCATAAAGGCCCTGAATTATGAGTGGATGGCCTGTTCCAGCAAGTCACCACTCTCATTTCTCATTCCTGTACTTGGTATAATGGAGCACCTTTCTGTAGCTCTTCATCTACCTTTCCCCTAGACTATAAGTCCCTGAGGATGTGGGACCATGCTGTATCCATACTCGAATCCCTAGGACCCACTATTGTTTCTGGGATGTAACTGCTTATTTAACAGATTGTGAATAAAAGAACAATTCATCTCTGAAAAATCTCCCCAGTAATCAAATGAAAGAGAATTATGTTACAGTTTGATTAATGAGTAAACTGGGGTGTGAAGGGAACTTCAACATGGTTTGGACAGCTAAGGAAGGAGGAGTGTAATCTAGATCTGACATATACTTGTAAGACCACAGACAAGGATCCCAGGCCTGGCTACAGAGTAACAAAACGATCCTTCTGAAACCTTGGAGCAAATTATCTTGAAAGGGTAGTTTGTGCGGGTATCAACAGTCATGTCATGTGGTCTAGGCACACCTGCACACGTGTTCCATCATACCTTGGAAAGTTAAACATTTCCTCTGTGATATGCAAATGTACTACAGCCACTAAAGGGTGTATGGACAGAGGTTAGCAGGAATGTGTCTTGGCCAGATTCTCTACAATAAATGGATGATGAAAAAAAATGGGTGATACCAAATACAACTGGTAAGATTAGAAGACAGAAGGGCACACCACACAAAGAATATAACCAGGCAACATGCCCACGGGAAGGAGAATGAAGAGATTCTCTGCCAGTAACCTAAAGGTCAGACTTAGCCAGCGCTCCCATCAAAAGGGTTTCCAGTAGGTCCCAAGCAAAGAATGAGGAAATGGGACAGATACTTTTGAGAAGATGGGAACCTGGGCAGAAGTGAGAGGGGCATGGGAAGCAGGTTCTGTTGATTTCACAGGGCGCAGGTGCAGGCGCACACAGCCACAGGGTGCTATGCAGTCTGGTGGGAGGCCTGGGTCCCTGGCCCTGGTTGGTTTACCGTGGGCTTGGACGTTTGCCTTGGCAGCTCTGGAGCACTGGCCTCAGCCTCAGCACTGTTCCCCAGTGGCCAGGCAGCTGGGCCAGCACACCTGAAAGTCATTAGCTTGGGGTCCCATTTTGTTCTCACGTTTCCAAGCAGTGACCCATAGCCACGTGTGACCAGGCAGGCACTTTATCATTTTGCTTTCCCCAGCCCAGCCCACCCTTTTGGCTTCCACAGCCCCTGCCCAAGGCCAGCCAATGCCTCCAAATCCAAACCAAACAAGCATGCTTTGTCTTTAATGAATATTTATAAGAGTTGGCTATTGTTTTCACGAAATATAGGTCAGGCATTGTATTTTAGGTTGTATTTCTGCAGACTCTGAGGCTCAAGGTGCTTAAAACATGTGTCCAGAGTCGCATGACAAATAAGGACCAGATTCTAAGTAGAAGCTGAGACTAGTCTGCTATCAACAGGTTGCTGAATCTCATGTGATACATGAGTGCCTGGTTAGTTTTTCTGCTGTGAAGAGACACCATGACGAAGGCAAGACTTATAAAGGATAACATTTCACTGGGGCTGGCTTACAGGTTCAGAGGTTCAGTCCATCATCATCAAGGTGGGGAGCATGGCGGCATTCAGGCAGGCATGGTGCAGGAGCGGCTGAGAGTTTTATATCTTCATCTGAAGGCTGCTAGTGGAAGACTCACTTCCAGGCAGCTAGGACTAGGGTATTAACACTGACCTCCACAGTGACACACCTACTCCAACAGGGTCATACCCTCTAATAGTGCCACCCCCGGGGCTGAGCATAGACAAACCATCACAGTGCCCATCCCACATCTTCCAGACATCCATCCTCACTGGTCTCATCTGTGCCATAAGGTTCAAGTGTCCATGTATGAATCTAGTGGTTAATCTGTCCATCCATTAGTTACCCAAACTTAATTCTCTCCTCAGTATATTTGATGCAGGCAATCAGTTCCTTGTTATTTTCCTTAAAAAATGCTATTTTAGATGTCTTCTTCTAGAACTCTATTTTAGTAGCTCTTGACTATTTCTCTACAGTGATATTTCTCAACCAGGGATATTTTGTATACCTGTTCTGGGGTAGTTGTCACATCACTGGTGCATGAGAGAAGTTCCTGATGTTTAGATGACAGAGGTCAAGGGCTGTGGTAGAAGTCTGCAATGTATTGGACCCATTATCACGATTAAAAACCATTGTACTCAAAGTGTCAAAGGTGCCAAAATAAAGGTCTATAAAGCCATCAACAAATATATAGGGGTACTTCCCCCTAGAAGTTCATGTTTCCAAAAATAATAAATTATCAATATGGTATTTATACTAATTATAATCGTATTTAATTATATATATTATATGCTTTAATTAAAATATATAATTATGTTATTGATATAAAATGTATATGAAAATTATAATATATTTATATTTTGTAGGGTGTGTTATAGATTATTGGATCAACTCATTGGCACTGACTATATAATATCTCACTTAAACTTCACACTTGGTGAATGGATTGGAGAAGACTCTTTATACCATGGGCAGTGGCAAATGTTATTTATCTGGGATTATTTTTAATAACTGGAGAGCCACTTAATTATGTATACCATCGTCTTAGGGTTTTACTGCTGTAAACAGATACCATGACCAAGCAACTCCTATAAAGGGCAACATTTAATTGGGGTTGGCTCACAGGTTCAGAGGTTCAGTCCATTATCATCACGGTGGCAGCACCAAAGTGTCCAGGAAGACATAGGGCTGGAGGGGCTGAGAATTCTAGCTCTTGTTCCAGAAGGAGCTAGAAGACTGGCTGCCAGGTGTCTAGGATGAGTGTCTTAAAGCCCACACCCACAGTGACACATCTATTCCAACAAAGCCACACCTAATACTGCTATTTCCTGGGCTAAGCATGTACAAACCATCATAACCATTAAGATATTTATGAAGATGATAGGATATTCTCACATTTAATGTTGATAACAGTTTACAATACTCTGAGGTAACATGCTATCCTAATATTAGGAAGTTGAATCCAGCCACAGCATCCTGAATGTGCCTGATCTCTTCTAATATTAGGAAACCAAGGCACAAAATAGTGAAAACAGCCCTTGTAAGTCATAGGGACAGGGATTCAAGATCATATAACTGTGCCTCAGAGTATCATCTGAGCAGTCAGTTCATGGAACATATTACTGAGTAACAACCGCAGCCTACTCCTGACTTGTGTGTTTGACTTTGAAGAATGGACGTATACATTAATTGCATCATATTCAACATCACCTTACAACTTTGCACATTTAAAAGTTATAAATTCAGTATGAGGCAGTCTCTTTTACAAAGATACATAACCTCCAAGTAAATAACGATAAGTGAACTTGCTATAGCATTCTTAAAATTCCAAGTGGGAATCGGTTGGGAAGATAAGCGTTGCGTATTTCAATTTGCTATTTCACAATTTTAAAATTCCAAATAAAAGTAGTTATGGTTCACCTGGCTTCTTACAGGTCACTTTTTCAGGGCAGCTTTTCTTAATCAGCATTTTACATCCCTAAGTCTACCGCCTCTCCAGAGCACAGCCCAGTGCCCCCTTCTTTCTTCCTACAACAAATGCTTCAAGATTGTATTTCCTTTATGGTTTTGCTTCAATGTAGACCAGCATGAGGTACACAATACAATCTCAGGGAAAGATTTGTTGAATGAATAATAAAAGTCAGAAGCTTCCTCAAGAGCAGAAAGAAATACCACTGCTCACAAAAGAGTTGGTACTAGATACATATTTATGAGAAATGTAAAGCATGGTAGAAAAATTTGTTAAACATTTTTCTAATAACAAAAACAGGAAGAAGACATACTCCATACCCAAAACAATGGAATTAAGTGCCTGAAATAGATGCTTGTTTGCTTGTTTTGTTTTGTTTTTTTTATTTTGACAATCATAGATCTTTCAACATTTTCAGTCATCGTTTCGGGAACTTACTTGGGGTCCAGATGGAAGCCAGCTTGTGTACCAAAGAAATACATATGTAACTGGCTCTGCCAACGCCACACCAAGCCAAAGACCATGTTTCTTAAAGACAAGACAAGACAAGTCTCTTGGTTGTCTCTGGCTTCAGGAAGGTTCACAGAGGCAAAAGTTCAAAATGTTCTCTTGGAAAGGAACATGACATAGATTTGTGATTCATCCTACCTAGTGTTGGAAAAGCATACAACAAACATAGGGTTGCCAAATATAGCAATCCAAAATACATCCTTCCAGTGAAAGGTGAATTTCAGATGAATGACAAACACTTTTTAAGTATAAACAATATACATATATAGATATAGATATCTATCTTTGATCTGAAATTCAGATCTTTCTGGGCATCTGTATTGTAGCTGGCAGCCCCTAGGCAGGAGCTGGGACCAAAGGGCAGAGTTGCCTGGTTACCCTCAGGGACTCTGCCACCAGAGTGCTGAGAATGCAAGGATGGAAGACTGGGACAGGAAGCTGTCTCTAGGACACGGTGAGTCAACAAGTCAGGGCACAGGCAGTCCTCCCTTCCGCTCCAGAGGAGCAGTGTGTTTGAAAGCTGGACACCCCCATTCCTGGCATCAATCTAAAACTAGGGGTGGTTTTTAATTTGCTTCTCTGTTTCCTCGTGTACCCAGTTTTTTCTCCCTGGACACTTTTGTCATGGCAGCAGTGACAATTGTCCTTGAGCCTGGCTGACTCAAAGTACCCAAGAGACATTCTCTCTCTCTCTCTCTCTCTCTCTCTCTCTCTCTCTCTCTCTCTCTCTCTCTGTCTCTGTGTCTATCTCTCTGTCTCTCTGTCTCTCTCTGTTTCTCTCTCTGTCCGTCTCTCTTTCTGTGTGTGCATGTGTGCATATATGTGTGAATATTCAAAAAAAGGACACATATGAAGGGCAGAGATAACCCTGTGTATTGTTGTTCATTTGCCCATCTTGTTTTTTGACACAGCGTCTCTGATTGACCTGGCCTTGTTGATTTGGACGTGCTGACTGACCAGGGAGCCCCAGGGATTTGCCTATCACCACCTTCCCAGCACTGGGATTATAAGCATGTGCCATAATGATTGGCATCTTTATATGTGTTATGGGGAGCAAGCTTAGTTCTTTATGCTTGCAAGACAATTACTTTATTGATTGGGACACTCTTACCAATGAAAAACCTAGGCTGGCAAGATGGCTCAGTGAGCATGGTGCTTACTGAGCCTTCCTGATGACATAAGTTCAAAAACCCTGGAATCTGCATGAAGGTGGAAGGCAAGAACCAACTCCCTAAAGGTGTCCTACATACAATCATGGTGACGTGTCTGTATTTATACATACATCATACACAAATGCACACACACAAACACACAAGAAGAAGAAGAAGAAGAAGAAGAAGAAGAAGAAGAAGAAGAAGAAGAAGAAGAAGAAGAAGAAATTTTTTAAAGTAAGAAGATCCCCAGATTCCATGTAATAAGTATGTCTAGAATTGTACCTATAAAATTCTTTGGGAAATTCTGATCATTAGCTATTTGAAAGAAACAGTTGTTTCAGACCTGTACCAGCATAAATATGCAGCATATGGTAGGATTTGGCTTCACAGGACCATCATCAAGGCTATAATGAAAACTGGCCCACCTATGAACCATAGATATTGAGAAATAGGGCTCACAATGCCGTGGAGGGAAGGAAAGACAGCTTAGCAAGTGAAGGGTTGACACAGCAGCAGCTTAGTATGGACACAGGCAAACAGGAGCACTTCTGAGATAAAGACAAAGGCAATGAGAAGTCTAAAGGTAAGTCAGTGTGGCTGCTGGTGACAATCTCCCATATCTCTCCAAGGATAAGAAGTGGACAATATAACAGTTACAATATCCCCATGAAGGAGAGACAACAGAAGGTGTGTTCAAGAAGAAATGCACTGTAGGGAATTAGCTTCAGTGTCTAAGAAGAACTGAAAGTGATGGAGAAATGAGGAAATCCAGAGTTTAGCAATTGTAGAAAACGATTGCCACATCTTGGGTCAGAGCAACAGAAGAAGTGCATGGCTTTGCAGGATCCCCAGAATCCCTAAGAACCCTGCTAGTGCCGCTGATCTATAATACACACACACACACACACACACACACACACACACACACACACACACACACATACACACACACACACACACACACACACACACACACACACACACACACTGACCCTAAGGTTTTTCCTTCCTTTCGTCTCTCATAAATTCCTTCAGTTTCCCATATATAGCTCAAACTTGACAGTCAATGGACTTTGGAACACAGTATATGGAAGAAAGAAAGAACCAGAATGTATCTGAGTACAATGTCAAATGAGAGATTCGAGTGGTTGGTGATAGATTGTAGAGGAGGGATAAGGATAACGTTACCATTGCAAAAGGGAGTGTTATGCTAACACGAGGCTCTCATAAATCTAGTGTGCATGGTTGGGGAGATTGCTCAGTCTGTAAAGTACTCATCATTTATGTATAAGGACTTAAGCTTAATCCCTAGCACCCATGTAAAACACAAGTGTGACATTAACCTCCCTAGATACATGCATTCTTTCTTACCTACTTCTGGTAATATGGGTGAAAATATGTGATCTGTTGTATAAATAATTTGGCTACTAGTTTTACCAGGGCTGATGTAGCTAGATTTATTGCTGATTCATGAACCTGGTATCATAGCAGGCATTTCAAAGCATTCATCTGAGAATAATTTAATGAAGGGACTATCTGCAGAGTTATGTACTGAGAGCTGGGGAGGCATACATTGGGGAGTATTACAGAGAGCTGAAGAAGTAAGATGGGAATGTCCAATGAGCATCCTCGGAGATGGACATTTAAGGCTAGTGTCAGAACGGAAGTGATGCAGTGTAAGATCATGCACATTCCATTTCCAATTCTGTTTCTGCATTCATATTTTGGGCCAGCATCTCTCTTTGTCTGAGCTCAACCAGAAATAAGAGATCCTGAGCCATCACGTTCTCTGGCTCAGTTTTAAGTGACACAGTCTAGAAAAAGAAAACAAAGCAAACAAACAAACAAAGAAAAGCCTCACAGATAATTAAAAGTGAACATGATAACGACTAACAGTAAGTATCACAGACACAAAGGGTCTCAACCTTTGATGGAATCAAGAAGGCAGCTGGGGGCAGTGTTACTAGAGGTAAGAGAATGGAGTGTTGTATGAACTCTGTCTTCCGGGCATGACATTGAATCCAAAGAGTAGCTCAATACCTCTTCTCAGTTTCATATGTCTGTCTTCCTCTACATCTTGGTGGTGAGGCTGCCATCTCTCACTATCTTTAGAGTTCCAATCTCTCTACTGGAACTCTCACCTTCTACTTCCTGCCATTTGCTAATAGGCCATCAGCTTTTTATTGACAGGTGACGCTTCCACGCAGTGCATGAGAGATTATTGATTCATGGCATGGCTGCCGCAGTATTCATTTCTTAACACTATGACTATTATCCAAGACCTGTACAAGACTGGGCCTGTCAACCAAAGTTCATGGAAGGAGAAGGGGCTCACAAAGCTCCATCACTGAAGATTTATAGTCAGCTAATGGCTGCTCGAGCTATTCAGTTTCTTCAGTAGTGTAACCACAGCTGAGTTGCCCATGCTCCTATAAATAACCTCCCACAGATGCTCCAATAAAGAACCATAAATAAACAGAATGGTTTACAAGAAGGGCATGCAGTTATAAGGGGAATGAGTTGGGAAGGGTAAGGGATCAGGAGAGGGTGAGAGAGGGTGAAAGTGGGAATATGATCAGAATAGATTATACACACATTAAAATAATGAAAGCCGTTATTGTGTAGAATTAATATGCACTATAAACAAAAGTTAAATATTTAAAATGTGAAAAGAACAAGACAGCAGGGATTTTAAACCACACCTCACTGGCTAGTGCTGAGTCACACCTCACTGGTTAATGCTGAGTCACACCTCACTGGTTAATGCTGAGTCACACCTCACTGGTTAATGCTGAGCCACACCTCATTGGTTAATGCTAAGCCACACCTCACTTGTTAATGCTGATCCACACCTTATTGGTTTAGTGCTGGTCCACATTTCATTGGGTAGTAGCAGTGGAAGACCTTTCCCTTTCAGAACTAAGACAAAGATCTGAGCAGTCTCAAAATGAAAGACCTGTCCCAGAGAAAGTCCAGATCATAGCCAGGCTAAGCCAGCTTATGACCACTGAGTATTAAGTTCATAGGAATTTTATTTAATACTTGTCAGACACGGTTGTCAATATAAATAAAATAAATAAATTCTAAATTAAAGAAATTGCATTTAAAGTGTAATAAATGGTAATAAATGCTTAAAATTCCTTATCTTTTACCATTTTACTATATATTGCTGGCACCAATGAGATTATGCATACCTACTGGACCTACAATAGATGGCAGGGTCTTATTGTGGATAAATTTAACATACCCACATTCAGTGTCTTAATACATATAGATTGAAATTGGAATATTTATAGGTACAAATGGAATATTTATACCATGAAAATGGGCATATACTAAAAAGAAATCAATATTGGTTGTTGTTTCTGGAGTGCTGGTTATTGCATTGTTACCAGAACAACACTAGAATCTCCTACCCTCTCATCAAATCTCAACCAAGTTTGGAAAATAAAGAAAAAATAATAGTGATCCTTCTGTGCCTGCATTTCTTTGTTAGGTAGATTCACTCAAGAGAACGGTGAATGTGGCTAAACTGCATTGTTTGCTTTTGTGCTTGATTGCCAATAATATCTTTTTCCTTGAAAAGTCTTTAAGTAATCCAGGTGGAGTAACTTTGATGCTTTGCAATAGGAAGGTGAGTTGGAGAGGGGCCAAGGGGGCAGGGAGTGGAAGTGGAAGTATTCGGCGCCTAAAGAAGGGACACAGAGAATACTGTGTGTGTGTGTGTGTATGGGGGGGGGATTGTGGAGTGTTATTTACAAACATTCTACTAAGGAGGGAAGCTTAAATGTTAGATCTAGTTTTAGAGTTTTAGTGATGTGACTCTGAGAAAATTATAATATCCATCTCATAGAGGCATGATAGCATAATCAAAAGCAACTGACAACATTCATTCATTTATGGACTCCCTAATATTCTCCTATTGTGTCCTGACAACATGCTAAAGAAAGCAAAGGCAATTCTGTCCTCAAGTCCTTCAGAGCATGCAGGAGAGACGCACATTAAATAATTGGACTTTATTTCACTACTGTGTTGGTGAACTTCCTGCAGGAATGCTGTGTCAATTAAGCTAAGCCAGGATGCTTAAATGCTAAGAAGTATTTAGGGACCAAATCATACTTGTGTTTTGTTCTCTGCTCTCTCTTCCCTTCCACAGGTCATATCACAGTCTCCTCAGATTTCTGAGACTATTTCCCTTCCTTTCACTCAGAATACAGACTGGTGTCTGTTATTCTTTGCTTTGTAGCATTTGTGAAAAGCTGATGAAGGGTGCTCTGAGCTCTTCCAAGGAGACAGAAGTGATGGACATGACACCCCTGGGAGCCTTCACCCACCACATGATGTGACACCATGGCAAGTCCTTGGTAGAGCTGAACTCCGGTAACTCAGGACTTGCTAATGCACATGTTCTGCTGGTTTTCCCATTTTCTTACATCTACATTTCCCTATAGATGTTCTCTGCAACTCTCACACACATCCTTCAACACTAATTGAAGTAGGAGGTCCAAGAAAACAACAAAACCGAGAGAATTCCTCTCTTGAAGTTTTCTCTACCACCAGACACTTCTATCTCCCCCACATTGAGCACAAATGTGGCCACATATACAAGAACTGACTGTGAGGAATAGATGGATGGCATCATGTACTGTTTAGACTGGGGCATTCTGAAAGGTGAAAGGGGGACCATTAAAAGTACACCCCAAACAAAGCAGGTGCAAACTGTATTCACAGGTAGTCTTCTCAGAGAAAGGCTAACTCTGTCAATGGCAGATGTCAATGGCAGAGTCCTGGTGATTATCCAGTCATGGACTCAGGAGCAAGTAGCTCTCTTTTATAACCATGGGGTTCTTGGTCTCACAGACAACAACTAATCAGACCCAAGGTGCATCAGGAAGGAGGGATGCATCTACCCAAGGGCCCTCACAGGAATACATCATTTATAAGAGAAAGCGACATGGGTTTGCTCAAGTCCATAGCCCATCTCCTTCAGGCAGCTGCAGCCTCCTGAATAGGCAAGAACCACCTACTGAATGGAGATCACACCATCAGGAGAAATGATTGACTCTGAGAGCCTTCCCCAAATGACTGCTGATGTTGGAAGCCCAGGCAGTTCAGTGTATTTCCTGTGTGCTGAAGCTGCACTGGGGAGTTGGGGCAGGCAGGGGGATACCCAGGGAGGGAAATTTTCATGTATGCCCTCATGGCTGAGAGAGGTCTGGTTTCAAGCCTGCTTTGCTAATTTCCTAGACTTTTTTTTTTTGCTTCCCCCCTAAACATTTAAACTTAAATAGCTATATAAGTTCAAATGCTCTTTTATAGACTGAAATAAACAGCTTTTATAGCCTGAAAACAGCAGACTTAGAGATCACCACCACTCACCACTGAAGCAGGCATGTTTAAGCTAAAGAAATAGAAGCATTCTCTTCCTTATTGGTGGCTATATTTTTCCCCAAACTAATGGGAGGCAATATATAAATTAGCTGCCATCTAAGTTGTCAGGGGAAGATGGTAATGCAGCCTCCAGGCATTTTGCTGCAAGGCTGCCCCCGTCTGGCTCCCACCACAATTCACAGATGGTGATTCCCACAGAAAACATGTATGTTTATTTCTTCAGCCACAGAGAGTTGGAGGACAAAGCAAGTTCAGGGACCGGGTTGGCAGGCAGGTTTTCTCCATCTTCTGGCCACCATTCCTGGTTTCTCACCTGGTGTATGCCGTGTTATTTTGTTTATAGTAAAATAAGGCCATCCTTGATTTCTAAAGTAGGCACCAGGAGCCCAATAGCAAACCACTCAAGGGAAGAAGAGCCTGAGGACTATTCGAGCTCTTTTGCTAGAGGTGACCTTTCTACTCCAGGACGTTACAATCCTTTGCCTTAGGGTTTTCTTCCTCTTGGGCCTAGGAAGCAATTAGAACACTCACAACTGACTATGGGACAGAGCCTAATACTGAACACACACACACACACACACACACACACACACACACACACGGAAGACAGCCCCCTAATGACCTCATCTTAGCTAATGACAACAGCCATGACTGTGTTTCCAAATATTATCATATTCTAGGGTACTGGGAATTGGGTTTGCACAGATAACTTAATTCATAATAATGTTCAATAACATTTTCTGAGAGGCTACTCTTGCTCCACTAAATGGCTCTGTGCTCATGCATGTATTGACAGTACTAAGTGAACTCAGTGGGTTTATACAAAGAACAATTGAAATCGGTAGGCCAAAGCCATGAGGGATACAGGGAGTAGTTAGAAGGAAGGGAATGGGGTGGATTGATGGAAATGTTTATGTGCCTGTACGAATTCTCAACAATAACAAATAACTGAAAGATCACTAGGGCCACCTTAGAGCCTAGATAGCACAGGCAGTGACCACGATGTCATTGAGCTGATTCATAAATTACAAACAGAGGAAATTGCTTTCTCAGCTGTTTCCCATGCTGGTCCACTGCCACAAGTGTCTCTCTGTTTCTTTACTTTATGTTTACCGTTCTTTAGTTTCCATAATCTTTCATTTACATCTCCCTTAAATGCATCAAATTCATGTTCCAAATCCATGCATTAGCTCTCTTTATCAGCTTGCCCTGGCCCCTCCCAATAGATAGTTTGACCCCCTTTATGCTCTGAGGATTCCTTGCATAGTTCTCTGGTCTCATTTATTCCCCTGTATGACTATATATTGAAACAGTAACCATGCTAAGGCATTGACGGCAGGAAGCAAACTAGAGGTGAGATATACAGATCTGAAAGGGCTCTCTGTTTAACAGTTTTTTCAGAGATTGAAACCTTCCATCATTCAGGAAAGCTCTTTAAGCAGGAAGATAAACAGCTCAAAAGAGCTTCAGAAAAATCCCTGAAACAGAACAGATTCACCAGACCCCTCCCTGCCAGAGCTAGCAATAAAAACTGAGAATCCCTCTCACATAAGGAAAGCTGCAAAGAAGATTCTGATACGAGCTCAGGTACCTGGGAGAACCAGAAAACAGTTGGGCTGCTGGATCTGCCCAAACTGCCTGGAAGAAGTTTAGACCAGAGTCATTTATTCGCAAATGGCGTGCTCCAACCTGTTGAACTGACAACAGACTGTGCAGTGTGCTCTGCGTTTCCTAGGTTTTGTGACCTGAGTGCTGGGGTGGGCCTTGATGTAGCTGCCTTTGACTCATTTCTGCTTCTATAAGTAATCTCTCACCTGCACTCCTTTAGGTAACCCCAATAAAACTCATGGTTCACCAAATTGGACTTTGGCAGCAACCATACTTTGGTCTATTGAGGGACCTTATCCAGGGTGAGCAGATATGTGTAGCATCTCCCCAGGAAACGTTTTGTCTATAACAAAGCTGAAAGGCTAGTAAGCTCCATCTGGACCGTTAGTGAGGCCTGAAGAGACACAAGAATCTGTGGGGGTCTGCTCTCCAGTTTGGAGTTCATCTCCAGCCTCCCTAGAACTACCTAGAACTGCTTAGGGAGGCACAACTCACTCAACCCTGAAAAGAGCAATGCTCAGAAACTCCAAACCAGCCTCAGGAAGATCTCGCAATATGTGTTCTTTCCCCTGACTTCCAAATTACCAAGCTGTTCCCATCTGTCACTTTGTGGTGAATAAATTTAGAGGAATTTCTTGGAAAGACTAAATAGGGGCTTTGTATTTTTGAGCCAATGACCAGAGAGGTCTCTCTTTGCTTCTTCCTTTCAGTCTGCTAGCTAAGAAAATGGAAAGACACACCTTCTTTGCGAGAGATAGGCAGACTCGATCTTATGTAGGGCAAGGTCACAATGTGTGTGTATGTGTATGACTGTGTATGTGACTGTGTGTGTATGTCTATGGTGTGTGTGTGTGTGTCTATGGTGTGAGTATGTGTATGTGGTGTGTGAGTATGTGGTGTGTGTGTGTGTGTGTGAGAGAGAGAGAGAGAGAGAGAGACTATGTCTGTGTGTGTGTGTGTCTGTGGTGTGTGTATGTGTGTGTGGTGTGTATGTGGTATGTGTATGTGTGTGTGTCGGACTGTGTCTGTGTGTGTTACTGTGTCTCTGTGTGTGACAGTGGTGTGTGTGTGTGTATGTGTATGTATGTAGTGTGTGTGTGTGTGGTATGTGTGTGTTTTTGTGCATGTGAGAGACTGTGTGTGTGGTGTGTATGTGTTGTGTGTGTATGTGTTGTATATGTATATGTGGTGTGTGTATATGTGCTATGTGTGTGCAAACACACACATTTTCATGTAACAGAGGGTTGTATGCCAGACCCTGGGAATATCACCAGAGGATGGATGATGTGTATCTGTTGGGAATATGTTTCACAAACTTTCTATTGATTTTCCTCATCTTAGGTAGGCTGTATCGCAGCCTGGATACACATCATCACATATCAAACTTGCACTCAGCAAAGGAGGTATCATGACTGTCACACCCTGGTTGCATTCAAGCAAACTGAGGATCAGAAAAGAAACAACATGCTAAGGTAGAAGAATCGTCAAAGTTCCGTCAAAGCCTCTTCAAGTCTGAGCCCCACTCTCCAATCAAAGTTCTGCATCCCTTCAGGACCGGGCACCTCAAATACTGTTTTTCCCATTCTGTCACCTCTGGGAGGAGAAGGTGGGAACAATTACTAGCGTTCACCAGGCAATAGTACGTCGGCAGTGAGTGTGTCTCTACATGGACAAGAACGGGAGCAGATGTACTGCGCATCACAATTGGCCCAGCTCTTGCAGGTTGTCTCAGTGTTCCACTGTGCTTAGACTTGATCTCACCCTTCCTTACTTAAATAGCATCCTATGATCACTCTGTATAGGGGCCTTACTTACCTTGGTGCTTGGAATAGAGTAGCTTTCTGAGAAGTATTGGTCATATTGGAAGACAGACAGACAGCTCGCTACAGAGCATCACCGTGCCCATGGCTGAGACCGTAGCTCTCAAACACAGTCTGTACCTCTCAGAAAAAGCAAGTGACCTCCCTACAGAACACAGTACCCCAAGTCTAACTGCCTACCCCAATATTTCAGACTATTTCCTTTCAGAAGCACAGCATTGTTTTCTGTGTTTTGTCCATGTTTTGACCTGTTGCCCGAGAGCCTCTGTGTTGTCCTGGTCCCTGGCACCTGGCACCGTGCTGTGTCCACTCAGCCTATTTTACTAAGCTTTCCTTCTTTTTCTTCCCCTCACTCCCCACACACGTGTCTCCTCCTTTTTCTGAGTCTAGTCACTAATAATGCTCACTCCTGATGAAAAGCCCAGCTCTGTGGGAATCCATGGCAAAGGAATGTCAGCAGCTGCCAGGCCTGGGTCATGCCAGGGTCAGTGGCCTGGTCGCTTTCTGTGGTTTCTGTTGGCCCAGGTTTAAAGGTATTCATCAGCGCCAGCCTTACCCCCATCCGTGCCGGCCTACACCTTTGATCCTTTGCAGGCCTCTGACCATAACCACATCCGAGGCACTTATAACTTGTAAACTGCTGCATCTGCCTTCTTCGGATGCCCGTGGTACTTTGTTTCTCTCTCCGATGTTGCAGTGAGAAGCACCACATATTGCTAACTAAGGTGTCTGGGTTCTTTGTTTATAAACCTCTGCCTGGCTAGCCTTGGCTCACACTTTATATCTCAGTAGACAAACTATTAATGCCAAGAGGCCCCCAGTCCAGACACAGAGCTTATTATGATGTAAATTATTAGATTTACTGTTACTTTGGCATATATAACCACAAGGCCATGTCTCCTCACCATTGTCTCCCCAGTGGGTGATAGTGGATGAGCCTACAACTGTGGGAGACGTGAATGTCTTCCCTCGGTGCCATGCTTTTATCTGTCAGGAGTGTGGCTCTTCATACTCTTCCAAGAACAGACAGGCATGTGGTGTTTCGCTTTTGTCTCCTACTGGAGAATGATTCTGCTGTCTGTATTGTTCCATCTGACACTTTAATTTCCGTGATTTCTCTATCTTCCGCGACAATAGCTCTTGCTTTTAAGTGGTTATTTTATTACCCTAGGATGGGTTGTTGATTGTGATGACCAAAGAAGATCGACTGAGAGTAGAATTCTAGAGATCATTATTTTTGAAGAATACTCTATGTATGAGTTGAGTGAGGAATTTTATATACCAAAGCATCTAATAAATACATAAGAAATCACTTCTCAAGCAATGATTCAATGTTTGTAAAAACATTAAGAAACATTACTTTTTCAGGATTTGATGACGTCTGTTCTTAGAGCCTGAGTTTTTTGTGTCTTCTTTCTTTGCTCTGTATTTTATGATACATCTGTGTTTCCTGTATGTCTTACCGTAATTTAGCATACCCATATCCTCATTCAGATAGATACAGAGATATATACATGCATATGATGTAGATATAGATAAGTACAGACATCAGGACTCTTAAGGTTACAATGAAAACAAAAACAATAAAACCTTTCATTCTAACCAGGTCTAAGGGCACACAGTTGTGACCCCAGTTAGGTAGAAGCCAAGGCAGTAAGATCACTTGGGTTCAGAAGTTCAAGGCTAGCCTGGAACATTATATAACATTATCCTGGAAAGAAGGGAAGAGTGGAGGAAGGAAAGAAGGAAAGAAGGAAGGGAGGACGAAGCAAGGGAGGGATTGAGAAAGGGAGGGAGAAAGAAAGGGGGAAATTAAAAAGAAAACTAAAACTTGCTTAAATATTAAGTGGAGTTCAATACTTCACACAAGATCAAAGCTGAAAAGTTTGCACCTCAGAGAGTACAACAAGGGTTTAAAGGTTCCTCCTGGACTCATGTTTACCTACTGAATGTTTCTTCTTCTTGCTCACAGAGGATAACTGTTTTTAAAGTTCTTCTCTATATCTGATGAAGGTTACCAATAGCAATTGAGGTTTACATCCTTCCTCCTTCACATTCTGAGATGCCCTGAGGTGTGGGAAGCTGCTGTTATTCTGTGAAGAAATGGACCTTCTGCTTGCAAGCCACTATGTTGATTGGGCTAAATGCTAACCCTCAAGTAATCATTGTGGTCAAGTAGAATAGGATGGTTGTACTAAGCCAGTGAGAGACTCCTGCTGCCCATCCATCTTATCTCGAGAGCACAGTGAAGACATGGAAGGGATGAACTCCCCCGTTGGAAAACAGCAGTGTTGGGTACCAGGAGTATAACTAAGAGACATCCTTGCTATGGTGTGGCAGTAGAATCACATCTGTTTATTAGTCAGTTCATTGATAGGTTTATAGTCTGGCACCTGCCAAGTACTAAAAAAGATGAAGATTCATAGAAGAATATGGAAGGATTACTGCTGGTGAAAACTCCTCAGTCCTCTACTGCTGTGTGAATTTTCTAGGAGAGATCCAAAGAAATATCTATCTGTTTATCTCAGATTGTTAGGCATCTGACCAAAGAAATCCTTCCTACCAAATCCATCTTGGTGAACCAGTGAGGTTTGGGGGATTATTTACAGAAGCAATGGTGACTCTGGCAGTTGCACCACATCAAGTCCTACCCCAAGTACGGAGGACTTAGGAAAAGTTGCAGTACTGGAAAGTCCCACACCCAGGAAATTATTTATGCCTTAACTAAGCTTGGGGTAGGAAAGAGTCTTATGAGGAACTAACTCAGGAACCTCCTGGGATTCCCCATCCACACAGCAGTGTTAATAGGTCTGATTCCATGAGGGTTTCTTGGTGATTACAGCTGCTTTGTGTGATGGCAATGATCATGTCTAATCCAGAGAGAACAGCTATACCTGCTGACTGTATACCAGCATGAGATTAATATTTGTAAAGTCTGCTGAGATGACCTCAAAGAGGAGGGTCCTATGAAGATGTAAAGAGTACATGTAGACTTGGGACTTTCCTGGACCTTAAAAGGTGTCTCTTTTCCTGGCATAAGGATGGGAGAGGTGACTAGAGGGATGTCGCTACATCATAGAGACTAAGGCCATCTGGCAGTAGGGTAGGCCAATAAGAAGGGTGAGCTCAGGATGAAAGGCTGAAAATGGGAGGAGGAGAGGGGATGAAGGGACCACATGTGACAGACAGATGCATCACGGTTCAAAGAAACCCCGTTGTTTTATAAGAGTTGATTCTTAACTGCACATCAGAGAGGAATCACTACACAGAAAAATAAATAATTTAGCTACTTATCTTTCACCATAAAAAGATAATAGAGTAAAATGGCTTTACATTTTAAAATGTGAAAATATTTTTAAAATTCTCCCGACTTAGGAAAAAATACCCATAACGTGTTACATAAAAGCCAAATGTCATCATAGCTGAAACAGTGGTAAAAGCATTTAAATTTAAAATTAACAAAGGACTGAGATAATATTAAGGGAATAAAATTTTAGCCACATATATGAAATGTAAATAACTTCAATGTATAAAAGGATTATAAATAAAAGTGACCTAGACAAGGGAGTATAAACAGACAAAAGAACAGAAATAATAAATAATACAATCATGAAAAAGTCCTTATTATCTCTTATAATAAGATGACTACATATTACACCGTAACTTTTCTACCTGAGGAGAGTAATCAATATTTGTTATTTTAGTGTATTTTATATGATATATCATCCTAGCATGGATAGTCTTCTTAAAGGACAGTATCATAAAATGCTATCAAAAGTTTCCAAAATGGGTCTGCAATGTAACCAAGTAGACTTTATTTAAAATACACAACAAAAAATGTGAACTTAAGTGTACATACAAGTATGTTAATGGGAATCATTTGTGATAAGAAAGCATTGCTATAAAAATAGCACAATGTTTAGTAACAGGCAAAATTAAGTAAACAATAGCTGTCCAGATACTATTGCTTAGTGAATTAAAATTCATGCTGTGGAAAGATAGACAGACAGCTAGATAGATATCAATGTGGGAAGATAGGTAAGAATCATCCAGACATTCCTAAAGCTTTATGTGTGCTGCAATGCCTAACCTGTAAAATTTTATACACAGGTGTACCTCATGCACTTTCAAGACAAAAGAGCTTAAGCTATTATATGCAAAAGTCAGAATATCATAGTTACTATGGAGCAGTAAAATTGTAGGATTACTTCTCATTTTTTGCTATGCTCATTTATCTTTCTCTTTCTTTTATTTTCTTAGTAAAATGTTGAACATGGTATATATAATGAAAATACACTATTTTCACTTAAATGCTGAACGTAGTTAATCATTTCACTAAAATACACTAAATGTGATGGTCAGGTTGATGTAGAACTCTGTGGAAGGAAGAGATAGAAAGCAGAGATGAAGAAACAACAATGGAAAAGGGTTAAGTCAGGATCTGGGAGATGAAGCCAGTTCTGACTAGCTTTGTAAGAACATGGATGGACACATAAGGTTAGTCCAGGGTTATGTATCAACACAATCATAAGAAACACCCAGTTGGTGGGTAAATGAAGACAGAACTGGATAGCATCCCTTTGATAGACAAGGACTTAAGTAGCCCCATTGATAGACAGAGACTCATTTTCTACAGAAGACTGAAGTAACTCTTTCCCTTTCTAAAGATCAATACATGGTCTGAACAGAAAGCATGTAGTTGCCCTCCATATGGAAGACTGTCTCAGAAGTAGTTAAGGACAGTTTTCACAGATTAGACCTCTTCAGTAGAGGAGAGACTCTGGAAAAACTGAGGCTCACTTATTTTTCTCTGCAGACTCTTAAACAGTTCTTTTTTTTTCTTACTCCAAGCTATATGGAGTTTATTCTGCATAGGATTATTCATATGATCAAGAAAACAGGTACCGTGCACTTGTATGATAAATACTTCACAGCTGTTAAGAGTCAGAATGTGTATTGAATAAGCAATTTTTGGCTATTGACCTCTGAATTTGTGTTTTCACCACTATTATTCCATATCTTATATCTAATCCCAGACACAAAGAGTCTAGGAGGTGGCTACACAGGAGGAAAGAGGACAAACAAAACAGAAAACAAACTGCCCTTTGTGGATTACAACCAAAAGTAAAGTCACATTTAAAAGAGAATTTAATTACTTCCTTTTGACTCATCAATCATTTGTTAGGGACATCTTCTATGTTAAAGTACAGGACAACAGAAGGTGAAGCAGAATGTGAGATTCACATATCTAACCTCAAGGAGCTCGGAAGAAGTGATTTTCAGCTTCCACATTTGCTCCAGTAATCAGAGACATTTCTGTCTAAGGATTATATTCTATGTCACAAATTCACAAATTATTGTGTCTGCTTAGCTCAGGAAAGTGGGGCTTCACCTTGCCAGGAGAGGGAGAGAGGAACACCCATTGCCAGAGGCATCCCTGATCATCCTCTGAAGTGGAAATTTCTGATTTAACAACTCAGCTGTGTCAAATGCTATTTTTCTGGAAGTTGTGTCACGTGATGTTTTCTGGAAACTGTCTTGTGAGAGGGCATGTGATGTTTTGCTGAAAAGAGACATTTGAGAGCATGTGATGTTTAGAAAGAATATAAATGGAACCCCACAAACAGTGAGAGGATGCTCTTACATTGCTATGTTGTGCAACACTTCACTTCTTCACTGGTCTTTGCTGGTCTTTACTGGTCTTTACTGGTCTTCACTTCATAAAGAGAAATGTGCCAAAGAACTTCTGGTGGTGCTCTCACTTATTCTGCCCTCTTCCACTGATCCACGTGCATTCAGCAGAGCCTTGCCATTTCTGCTGGATGGTGCCACTGGTACTGATCCATGCTTGGTGTTTGCTATTGAATTGGATTGCTTGGTCTCCTGACAACAAAGAATGTAATCACCCCCAAGAATTACTACTAATCAAGTCCACAACCCCCATTTCCTATTAACCTACTTTTATCCCCTACCTCTGGGTTAGAAGGTAAGTTGAAATAGTTAAGAATCTTAAATAAAGTAGGTTTTGAAAAATCAAAGCCTATGGTCCTCTTCCAAGATGGGAACTTGGTCTTTAGAAGGAAACCTTCCTCCTGAGAAAATAAGATCTCAGGAGCCTGAGTGTCTGAGTGTCTCACTGCCTGCTCTACTTTTCCTGAGGGATGTAACCAAGTGTTTTTCAACCAAGATAAGGAACCAACAGTAGACCAAACTGGTGATTCTACTAAAACCTATCCTGGCGTGCCAGTGATCTTGTTGGAGTTACTTACAGGAGCCAGGATGATTCACAGGCTAAAATCCCACCCAGTCTGGCTGATGAGTAAAGAAAGCTGCATCCTGGATCTCTGCAAGAATTTTGAGCAGGTCAACAGGCAAGAGTGTCTTCTCCCTTCACAACTACTTCTTACTTCCATCATCTCGAAGAGCGGTCTAGTAACTCTTTTAGTTTTAGGAACTTCCTGGGACTTGCAAATTATTTTCTTTCTGAGTTTCATGAGCCTCCCTATTCTGAATGATCTGGTATGCATTAAAAATTGTACTGTGGCCTGCATATCTCAATCAAATGAGTCACAAACCAATAGCAACACCTAAAGGTCTATCAGTCGGACAAGTATAAAGCATTGCATTATGTCATAGTATACTACTAGGGTTACTATTGTTGTGATGAAATACCATGACCAAAAGCAAATTGGGGAGAAAAGGAGGTTTATTTGACTTATATGTTCACATTGTAGTCCACCTCTGAAGGAAGTCAAGGCAGGAACCCAGAGGCATGAAACTGTATTGCTTACTGAATTGTTCCTCATGGCTTGCTCTGCCTGCTTTCTTATAGAACCCAGGACCACCAGCCCAGTGGTGACACCACATACAATGGACTGGGCCCTCCCCTGTCAATCACTAATTTAGAAAATGCTCTACAGACTTGCCTGTAGCCCAGTCTTTGTGAAGTATTTTCTCAGTTCAGGATTCTTCCTCTTAGATGACTGTATTTTATGTAGAGTTGAGACAAAACTAGCCCACACAGATAGCAAGACAAGTACAGCACAAAACCAAGATACTGAGTGAGTTTCTCACCATGGAGATTCAGGACAGGAAAAGCAATTATAAGTTAAAACTCAGAGTCCCTCATGTGGATGCAGGGGTTGGGCCGTGATGATGTTTGTCCCTTTTTTTGATTGTCCATGACAGACATTTGTTGCAATATAATTAATAGAACAGTGTCTGGGAAGAGAAGCTAGAAATTTTAGAGGGAAATTATGAATCCACTGTGGTTTCAACCCCTTTTTTTGTAGTAAAGGTCTAAGATCAGGAAACCCACTGTATGGAATCAGTCTTGAAATCCAAAACTATCACATGAGCCTCAGGACCAAGCATCTGTGGGAAGACTAGCAGGTAAGGAAACAATCAATGCAGACAAACCTTCAAGCCTTGGACTTACTGGGCATGACATTTTTTTAAAATAAAGTGGGTGCCCGAGAGACCATGCTCAAGAAAGGTCTTGAGACAAAACGTATGGTTCAATGGGTCAGACTAAACATGGCCGTGTGATTAAGCAGAGGATGTTCTATTTAGCTCCTACCTTAAAGTCTACACTTGTGGAGGTTGAATTAATGGGATTTTACCATGCAGAACTCTGAACTCACAGAACAGATAAATCAGTAGAGGTTTTAGCACGTGGTTCAGAAATCACCCAGGACTTCGTTTCAGAAGCTTCCTTTGCACCTCCATTTAGAACAAGATTTAATTTGCCAAGGCAGCTGCAGTACAGGGGGGAGGAAGGCAGGGCTGGATTTCCTGGCAGACTTGCCATTTATGGGCTGTGAGATCTGGGAGGGATAATACCTCCCTCACAGGTGCTAATGCTAGCACTGAAGTGGATGGTGCATGTGAGGGCCCTGGGAAGCCACAGTGTAGTAACCAATGTGCACGCTTGGCTTGCCAGGCTGTGGCAGCCCTGGGAGGTAAAGCAGGTCAAATGTAAGTGTTGCCAGCTTGCCCCATTAAGTGATGGAATGCCCAACTCTACATACACATCTCTTCAGGCATCTTGGGGTTACATCCCAAAGCGTTCTTACAATCATGGATGTCTCTACCACTCCAAGCATTCTGAGTGTCTCTTGCTTCTGTTTTGACTGTTACTGCTAGGACCTTCCATTCAATGTGAAGATAGGGATACGGAGGATCTTGTCAAATTATGGAACTTGCCTGTCTATGCAGCTAAGCATACGTCTTTCTGTTAAGCAAACAGTATACCAAAAAATGAAAATGTCCTTGCTTTGATTGTCTTTGACTCCATAACAGAACATCCCACACACTGTGTTTGCTTCAGTGATTTTTCTCATACATCTATAGATCAAATGGGACTCAGACTCAATAGAAAGAACATTTCAGGTCCAAAGAGATGGGACTGCAGCTACACAGAGCTCACTGAGTCACATCTCTACCAGTTGATACTGTCTGATAGGCAGAGTCCCAGCTAGGGCTGAGACAAATCACTCTTATTTGACTTAATATGTATCTGATTATTACATTTATGTGTGGAATATGGACTCCAAGAGGGTGGATGTCTGTGCTCAAGAGAGGAAGCTATATTACCTCTCACAACCTATTTTCATTGCAACATATGATATCTGTTACAAAGGAGCCTCCTTAATTTGAAGGATGGCATATGATCAAGGGTAAGGACACTTGACTCTCTCATGGTGGAAGTATCAAAAATTTCCAGATATACTTTAAAACCACTACACCTTTACACCAGAATATAGTTAGAGCCAATCCTCAGATGTAAAGTTTTACACTATGTGACAGCTACTAAAGACATGTTTGTCCCAGCATTAGCAGTTTCTGACACTTTATTATGATTTACTAGTGAAGCACCTTTCACCATTTTATTGATTGGGTTTCCTTGCAGTCCATTTACCCCAAAACTCAGACATGGTGTCCTTGGTGCTAAATTTGGGAAATGGCATTCTTCTATACTTAGAATCATGGTTATATTTGTGAACCTTATGGTTGGCCACTGTCATGTAGCTAGAGCCACCTTCTAATCCTATATTGCCTTCCAATTAGAGTTCAGCTGACCTATTCATATAGATCAGTTTCCTCCTGGGTCCCTGGATTAACCAAGGCCTGGGGAGCTCATGATGATGGCAGAGACACGAGAGAGCAAGCAGAAACGTGAGGGTTCCTGGGTCCTATATCAGAATCAGCTCACTGTTACTTCCATCCACCGGCCATTGGCTAAATCAGATCAAGATGTCAACTCTGAAGTCAAAGGTCAAGGTTACCTCCTGCATCATTGAGCATCTGTGGAAGATGCAGGGCAGAGGGAAGACTAAGAGCCATTTTAAAAATAAAAATATGAAGAATAAGCATCAATTTTTACATGTTGATTCTCTCTTGTCCTCATGAAAAGATTCCTAATTCCAGCCTCCATCACGGTTTTGCCAAACAGGTTTCTACAGTCCTGCTTTTTTGTGATGTGCCACAGATTTCCTGTAAATCAACAGAATACAGTTAGAGCCAATTCCCAGCTGAGAAGGTCCTGTGCTCTCAGCTGATAGGACTGATCCCAACCGTGACATCCTTTCCTGACTGCCAAAGCACGAGGAGGAGGCTGCCACTACTTTGGATTCAGGAGTTTGAATTATAGAGCTGTGTGCTCATTCTGGGATAAGGGAGGCTTCAATGGTGCAGTCTTGCTACACAAACCAAAAACCGAGAAAATATCAACCTGAGCTCCACCATAAGTCTATTTCTAAAGAACTCTTTTAAATTAACCTTTATTAGGCTGTGGTGTTAGCTTTTTCAAGCACACCCCAACATAAAGACTTGGGTTCAAATCCCAGAATCTGTGTACAAAGTCAGATACAGTGGTTTGTGTTATAATCCCATCACAAAGAAAAAAAAAACAAAAAAAAAACAAAAAAAACAAAAAAAACAAAAAAAAACCCAAAAAACACAAAAACAAAACAAAACAAAACAAAACAAAACAAAACAAAACAAAAACCAGAGGATACCTGTGGCATTCAGGACAACCAGCCTAACCTAATGGGCAAAAAAAGTCCCAGGTCTCAGGGAGAGATTGTATCTGAAATAATAATAATAAATAATGATAATAATATAACAATGATAATAGTAATAAAATAATAATAATAATGATAGTTCCTCATCTTTTTTATGTATGGGGAGGTCAGGATTGGGTTAGGATGGGAGTTAGATGATGGTACTACGGTATATATGTACATACATACATGCATATAGAGAAGCAGTTAGAATCAGGCACTCAGGGTTAATGTTATAACATCACACATTTATGTAAATGATATTTTTAAATGCACCAGAATATAATGCCTAGATTCCTTTTCTCAAAACTTTATTGATGTTCAGAGAGTATTATATACTAAGAAAATATCATATTTTTTACTATGTTACCAAATAGAGAAGTACTTCTCTAACTTGTTACTATTCCAATGTAAACAAATTCCAATGTAGCAAATGTAAACATTCCAACCTAAGCGTAAAAAGTATTTTAAAACAAGTGAAAATAATAAGCAAGTGGTGATCCCCCTGGGAGTCTCTCCCTCCTCTTTGTCCCTCAGTTCTCCTGCTCTCATTAAGTTATAAGGCAGGCTTGGTGTGGGGCAACTCCTGAAATGACAAAGGGCAGAGTTGTCAGGGATATCAGGGAACTGCAAAAAGCTGAGCAGAAGGATGCTTCCAGAGAGTTCCGAGTACAAATGTTCTGGAATCCATATCAGACATGGCAATGGCCCATGTGAATTCATGTGTTTAAAGAGAAGCTATTGACTTGGACATCTTCTGGGCACTCTTGCTACTTTGTTTTGGATATCTTCACTGTGGAGAGTACAATCAAGTTCACCTGACCCAGAGCAGATGAACCATCTCATTGGTGGCAACTCTTACCTCATACAGGAAAGTCATAATTTTTAGAACAGAAGGTTCCCACTGGATGTTGGCAATATGCCAACATGCCTAGTGGTGTGAGATGTTGGCAATATGCTGAAGCACCTCCTCCCAGAATAAATCAGACACCTCATCTAAATGTTGAGAGGCATCAGAGATTATACTGGGCTGGTTCTTATCACAAAACTCTCAATGAGAAAATCTCTAAGACACTTCAGCCTGTAGAACCCAAGTGCTAATTGGTTTGCAATTCCCCTTATTAGTATGTCATCTACCTGGACAGCTTAGCGACTGGCTGGAAGCCCAGACCCTACCCAGTCAAATTCACAGCTCCCACAATTTGGAAGTGTAACAGCAGTGACAGTTCTGCACCTTGTCCACATGTGGGGATGCCCACCCCCCACATACACGCCTTCTCACTGAGGTGTAACAACTCTAACAGATTCTCACAGTTGCTAACAATCTCATTAGGCTGTTTGTGTGAGGAGGAAAGAAGATTGGTTATAATTTTGCTGTAGCTCTTTGTGAGCAGACTCTAGAGATGCTCAGACTGGTTTGAAGTTAGCTAAAGCCTAAAGGTACCAGAGAGGGGTGTCAAGAAGACTGGAGGCCTCTAAACATTATCTACACAGTAGATATGAGATACTAAATGAAGGCTGTCAAGCACTGTCTTCCTTCCATTTTCAAATATTCTCTAGGCAATTGGGACATGTCATTTAGAAAATGCGATAAGATAGTGGTTTTATTTTTGTTTTGTTTTGTTTTTTTATGGTGGCAGATAATTACATAAGGAGCCAGTGAGATAGCTAGAGTATTAAATGCTTGTCACCAAGCCTGATGAGCTGAGTTCAGTTCCCAGCACCCAAATGATGGAAGGAGAACAAACTTCCACAAATCCACACATACTCACTCACTCATACATACACACGCACAAATAAAGAAATGTAAGAAAAATGAAACAATTACATGTACAGCCAGTGTTGTTATGAATTATTAGTTTTTCATAATTTTAATATAAGCCAACAGAATACTACTCATCTTCATACCACATATATGAAAATAGCTCAAAGGTCATTATAATGTTAATAGAAATAAAGTAACAAGTCCTATAGCATTTTCATTATTAGTATCAATTTAGTACTGCGTGTGTTTAACCTTCCTGAAACTAGCCTGCCATTTGCATGAAACCTGAATGTGACACTGATGACCTACATCATGACAGTGTCTTCTATCTGGGAAGCTGACACTTCAGGCAGCTTAGTTCCTATTCTCCCCTCCCTTGCATTGAGAGTCCTTTGAACTGTGGGAGAAGCTTTCTTCATGCAAATGGACTAAGGACACTATTTGATCTTCATTTGGAATGAACAATTCATATATGTAATAAGATTTCTCATTTCTTTGGGGCTAGAAAGAAAGCTCAGGAGTTAAGAGCACTTCTGTTCTTGCAAAGGACCAGAGTTCACATCCCAGATCTCATGATAGGTGATTCACAAACACCTGTAACTCCAGCTCCAGCTGATCTCATGCCCTCTTCTGGCAGTCACAGGTATCCACACCTACACATGCATGCACACAGAGACATACACATACATACCATAAATAAAAATAACATTTAAAAAGAAATCTTAAACCTTCTTTATATTTTCTTCTTTTTATTAAAAAAATCATGCAAACACAGGGAAATAATGTAAAATAAGTGTAGTGGTTTGGGTTTTGAATATATTTTTATCACTGCTGTTTCTATTGTCAAAACAATAGATACACTTTTGGCCAATTAATTAACAACTTTTTTAAAATATGGAAAATGACCTGACCTGCCTTCTTTCTCCTTTTCCCAAGAGAAGATATCTTTGTTCTGTGTACAAATTGGCCCCAGAAATCTTCTAGATGAACCTAAAAGTTAGGGTAATTACATTGGTTACAAATATCACAGTTCTTACAAACTACCAATATACTGAGACTTATAAAATTACAAAATCCAAAGAAGAAAGCAGTTCTTATTGAGGGGTTCCTCCATGTACATTAAAATATAGTTTAGACATCCTGGGCAAAACTTGGAGATTGACTTAAATAATGAATGAGCAAAATAATACACTTAGCTATAAAACATAAGAGGGTATCAAGAGATGGATGATCAGGGTAAAATGCTAGACATCATCATTTCAGAAATCAAAATTAATGTAAAAATCCACAGGGAACAAACTATCAAAATTTTAAAGAAATGTGACTTACGGGTCATTAAATCTTGAATAAATGGACAAAAATATGCCCCAACAACATGGTTAGTTATTTTATTATTGTTGTTTGTTTTTGGTAGTGGTTAATTTTCTGTAGAATATTAAAGTAGTTAAGACAGTACTAAAATTGAACTGTAAAGGTATTGATATTATTTCCAGATTTGTATTTTCTTTATATCAAAATATAATGGTGACCATTTCATTTCAGTTGAAGTTGGTTAACATTTTTGGTTGTTTTGGACGAATGGAAATTGTCAACGTGATGATTGCCAATGAAATAGTGAATCAATTAGATTTTAAAAATATTGTTGATGTATTTCTTCTTAACATCAAAACACATGTTATCTTCTTTGCCTCAGGCTTTGAGATTTGTCCTGGCCACACCCTGAACAAGGGAGATGGAAACTAGAAGTTGTGGCAAGAACACAGTCAACAGTAAATATTAGCTGTTCTACTGTTATCAGTTTCTTCTCATGTGCTCATCTGGCAAGCACAGTTCTGAGGAACTCATAAAACAGACAGAGCAAGCTAGACAACGGCACAGATTCCAGAAGTCTCTGAGCGACATTACTAGTCCGTGTGGTAGGTGCACAGTAGCTTCAGGAGGAGTGGTTCCCCTTCTTCCTCTCTCCTATCCATATGGGAAGAAAATACAAATCTGGTAGGGAAGAAAATTGAATGGGGATGGAGTGGTATTGCAAAAGGGCCTGAATTAGGATCCAAAGACTTCCCAAACTTTATAACTGTAGGCTTAGCCTTGTGAAAATGGACATATTAAAACTTACTTTCAGTGATGTTTTGGGAATTAAATGCTCTGCTTTTTACAGAGTGGCAGAGGCAGTTCTCAGCACACACTATGCCAAAAATAAACATTTATTAATGGAAGAAGAAGGAAGGAAAGAATGTTTATTTGTTTTCTATTACTGCAGAACAAATTACAATAGACTTGAATGTCCTACAACAAGATCTACTCATTACATAGTTCTGAGAGTTGGGAGCCCACATGGGCTACACTGGCTTCTCTGCTCAGCATCTCTCAAAGCTGGAATTGAGAGATGAGCTTATTTCAAAGATACTAGAAAGAACTTTCTTCCACATGCTTATTCAAGCTTCTGGAAGAATCCAGTTCTTTGTGGCAATAAAATCGAGGTTTCCGTTTTCATCAAATATCTGACAAGGACCACAGAGTTTCTCATTTTTCATCATATCTTCAGAGGTGGCATCAAACCTTGGTGATGAGGCCAGGCCTGGTGTAAAGGCCTATAATCTCATCTACTCAGGCATCTAGAATAAGGGAAGGACAAGTTCAAGTCCTGGTTGAGCTACATAGTGAATTCGAGGTCAGCCTTGTCATTTCAATAAAAACCTTCCTCAAAACAAAATAAGAAAACAAACATATCCTAGTAGAGAATTCTCTCTTCCTCCTTCATTCCTGTTTTGTTACCAGCTGGAAAGAATTTTCTGATTTTAAAGGCGCTCACATAATTAGATTAGGCCGACTCAGATAATCTTTCTATTTTAAAGCCAAACAAGTGCTTTGTGATTTTCCCTGGGGAGATGTGAACAAACATCTATTCACCCCAGTCTGAACACTGGTGACTGACCAAAGAAGTATGTACCACAGTCTAGCGTAGGAAACCAGTGAGTTGACTAAGGTTATTTTCAGGAGTAAGGATGATTCAAAGGCAGTTGCAAGTACTTCCCATAGGGTCCAGCAGTTAGGATTCCCTTTTGCAAAGGCACCTCCTACATAACCAAAAGGCCCATACCACCATGGGAAACAACTGAAGAAAATTGTATCCCTGAAGCTTCCTTGCATGACTTGTAGTGGCACAGCTAGTCAGAAAGTTCTCTATAGCAATTGTTACTTCAAGGGTAGGGACAGGCCTGGTGAATTTTGTAAGTTTCAGGAGCTTTCCTGAGGCTTTCCGGTTTAATTTGCTTCCTGCATCTTATAAATTTAATTTATTTCTGGTTCTTAATGAGACTTACCCCAGAAGAGAATATTTAAGACTAGGGGCAATAACTATATAATGTCATGTCATCTATGTAACATGATTGTGAAGTGATATTTCTTGGCTTATAGGCATTATAGTGTGGAAGCTTAGAGGCCATTGTTAAAATTCTATTCACTATATCATGTAAAGACCAAAGAAGGAAATAATACATCATCAAAGAACTACCTGTGATCTCTTTTTTATTTTCATTTAGCTCTCATTACAACATCCTGTCTTAGAGAAAAACTATGACCATTGAAGCATGTTTGTAAAGTCTTAATGCTAGTTCTAATCCATAACTCCAATTATGTATTTGGAAATAAGAGAAATTATGCTCAAATATGGAAACCAGACAATAATGAAAGGTTTTATTTCTTTCGTGGAAATTGATACCTTGTTGGCCAGCTTACTCCACACAATGATTTACCTACCCTCTTACTCTGATATTTCTATCCTGTATTTCCTCAGTATCTCAAGCCCTAAAATTTTGTATACAATGATATATAAGATACCATGTGTCCTTCGAACAAAGTGCAAAGAAACATGCTGGATAAACACTACCAACTTTGCCCTTGCAAGCACAGATATCTGGGGATTTTGTTTCATTTGTTTGTTTATGGTACTAGGCATTGAACCATGGGCCTAATGCATATTAAATAAATGTTCTTCCGCTAACCTATAATCCAGCAAAATAGAGGCAATCTTCTATCTGTTGAGCCCTAGGCTGTACAGCTTATTTAGTTTGTTTCTGAGGCATTAGGGATTGAACTCAGAGCCTTGCACAGGCTAGGCAACTGTTGTACCAATCAAGAATCAACCCCACCAAATTACTTTAACAGATGTAAAATTTCTAATGCTGTTGGAGGGTCATCCTCTGGGATATGCTTTATTATCTGGTTTTTCAGTTTAGAAGCTAGAGTTCTTATGCCTAACTACTAGACAATTGAGGAATTACCGAAGTTATTCTGAATTTTCTCGGGGCGGGGGAGGGGGAGTCAAGTGCATGTTTATTGTACCATCTACCTTATGCAAAACATGTGATTCTAAGAAAGCTGTCTGTAAACACTCTAGTCATAGACTCAATTCTACAACATTGTAGTGTCATAATGCAATGCTCTCTTACCTATAAGATAAGAGCAGAAAAGATTCAAAACTCTCAAACAGATGCCATCTGCCAAGAGTAGCCTGCGAGACATGGTACTGTTACTTCGATCACTTAATAAAGCATGTATGGAATTAACTTTAATATGAAACTTGAGTCATTTAAATGTTTTTTTTACCCTTTTGTTATCTGTTTTATCTTCCTTTCTTAATGGGAATTGCTTTTGAGAGGTTCTAATTTCTATTGGAGAGCCAAAAGGAAGACCATTTCTTTCCCCACTATTAATTCAGAATAGACAGGGAAACAGTGTGACTCCAGCTTGTTAACTCAGGAGTTCTGGCTGTCCTTGGGTGAGGGCCAGTGGCCCAGGAAAGAAGCCAGATGGGGTCAGAGACCTCAAGCTGACAGATGTGGCAGCAGAGGGTTCCAGGAAGAAGGATCAGAGGCTGGCCAAAAGACAGCCACTTGCCCAGATGCAAAACCCCAGGAGAGTTAAGGTGAAGGAAGGCCTGGCAGTGTTTGGCTGAGTCACGGGGGAAACTGATCAGCAGCTAGGGTCAAGCTAAAGACAAGGAAGCACTACCCATGGATCGGGAGAACAGAGAGGAAGGATGAAGGAGATGTGGCGATGTCTGCAGGACCCCGTGGCATTATGAGAGCATTGATGTGGTGCTTTTGTCTAACTCTGCTTGTAATCCTAACACATATGTCTAAAGTTGACAGCACATCCCATCCTGAGAGCCAAAGGAAAGAAAATCAGCATGAAGATTGCCTCCTCTTCCTGTGGGTTATAAGAATAAAAGCTTTGGGATGTGAAGGAGCCTAGAGAGTAAAAAGGACAGTCTGTGAAAATGGCCCACCTTTCTTTACCTATGCCATTGTGATCCGCAAAGTTTTATCTGGGATAGTTGCTGACTCAGAAGCAAAGGGCGGAGGCAGCCATGAATCAGTCCTCAGTTGCTGGGAGCTGACACCCTCTCACTGAAGATGAGGGTGGGAGGTTGTGGAAGGCTTGATGCAAAAGGTTTTACCCTGTTTATGAAAGGGATTTGGGCCACACTTTCTGAATTCTGATGACTTTTGCACAGCATCTTTCCCTGTGCTAATTTTTAAGGGCCTATTTAAATTGCACTTCACTTACTGTTTACTGAACAGCACATTCTAGGATGTCTGTATGTTCTCTTCTTTAGAACGATTTCCTCACATCTAATGTCTTAATGATCACACTAAGTAAGTAACTAAGTGAAACTCTAACCCCCAAATGATGTCTTCTTTGAACAAGACTGACCAAGACAATGAGGACATCGATGGAAAAGATACATCACAATTACAGCTAATAAATAGAGAGTGCGAGATGGAATGAAAACTCCAGCCACTGGCAACCACAAGAGGATTGTTTTAGGCAAGGGTCATCAATGAATGTGGAAAGCGGTGGGTGAAAGTACAGAGACAAACAAGACATATGCATGGTCTCAAAGCATCTCCTTAACGTTAATTGCAAAAGGGAAAATAGTTACTTCATAGTGCAGAAGCCTGGCAGACACCAATTGGATGCAGCAATTAAAGCTAACATCACAGGAGAGAAATGGAATAAATCAGCACCATGTGCCTCATGATGCGACCCACTGAGCAGGACACAGCATCCTTCTGTGGTCCGCCTGCCAAGAGTAGCGAGTCTGAACCTAATTATGAGAAAAAAAAATCCAGACAAACCCAAATTAAGAAACATTCTGCTAAATAGCTGGCCACTACTCCTCAACTGTGTCAAGATTACCAAAGAGAAAGAAGGGAAGAGGTCTGCTCCAGATCTGAGGAGAACAAAGGGCTGTGGATTAGAGGAGCATGCTTAGATACATGATCCTTGTTTAGATCTTAGACCTCATCCTTGAGAGCTGTGTCACAACTAGTGAACTCTGAATAAGAACTGAAGTACAGATGTGAATTTTGCCACCTTGACCACTGGACTGTGGTAGTCTAACCTAGATTCAGAAGACTGAGAAGAAGGCACAGTTGTAAAGCCCCCAAAGCACCTGAGAATGGTATCTGAGGTTGTCTTCTGACTCCACACAGACATGCACATTCATGATCACCCACACACATATGATCATACATACACATACACACACAATGAAAATATATGAAGAGATGTGATATGTTCAATCTGTATTCAGATGTATTAGAATGGAGTAAGTATGTGTTATAGATACACAGACAAATACATGCAAGATGATAGATGATACATAGATAGACTCAGTTCTGTAAGTAGGAAAATATTTAAGAGCACAGGAGATAAAGCTTTTCAAAGGAAAGAAAATCACTAATTATGTGTTTCTGTTTTATAAGACATGAAAATTAAGGTAAACAAGTTTACTGCATTATTTACATTGAAGATTGGGATTCTAAAGTAAAATTAGTTGTTCTATGTTGATACAAGAATAACTTTATTCATAAGTCACTCCATCTAAACATTTATACATATTCCCAATCCATGCTGTGATATTGTTATATCATCACACACACACACACACACACGTGCGCGTGCACAGAAAGAGGGAGGAAGAATGAAGGGAGTGAGGGAAGGAGGGAGGGAGGGAGAGAGACAGAGAGATCAGTTTGCTATATTTTCTTCCCTATGGAGACACACACAACATCTATCCCCAACTTAGAAGGACCTAAAGACAAAATTAAGTATGATTCCACCAAAGTTCACTACAGGAGAACCAACGAGTTTATTCAACTTATAGAACATGGGGAGTTGTTTATAGGGACTTGAGTGTCTCTAATGCATCCACACTGAAAGGTCTTCATCCATGGCAGCATAAGTGGTACCCTTCTGTTAACCTTTCCCAACTCATATACCCTGCCATCTCCAGACAGCCCTGGGGCCATATGCTACCAAGATGAACCAACCAGTACCCCAGAGTTCCCAGGGACTAAACCACCAACAAAAGAGTACACATGGAGGGACCCATGGCTTCAGCACATATGTAGTAGAGGATGGCCTTGTGGGACATCAATGAGAGGAAAGGCCCTTGGTCCTGTGAAGGCTCAAGTATAGGGGAATGTCAGGACAAGGAAATGGGAGTATGTGGGTTAGTGAGCAGGGGTAGGGAAATGGGATAGGGGGATTTTGGAGGGGAAATGAGGAAAAGGGATATCATTTGATATCTAAATAAAGAAAACATCTAATAAAACAAATACAAAAAAAGATAGGATCACACACAAGTTACTGAAAAAAGAGGTTGGAATCTTAGGTAAGGATCTAATGACTCTTCCACCCCTTCCTTTTCTAATAGATATCAACAATTGGAAGGACCAATCTGGATGGTCTCTTGCAAGAAGACACAGCTAATTGGATGAAAAAGGTGACTCTTACCTGGAGTGTATCAATCTACAGCAACCATCTATGTCCCCATTTCCTTGAAAAGAATTCCTAAATGCTAGGGGTGATATCACGCGGCACTTAACATGTGATCTTTGACCTCATTTACAGAGTGCTGGTTAGTTTTTGTCATCTTGGCACAAGCTAGGGTCATCTAAAAAGAGAAAACCTCAATTGAGTAAATGCCTCCATCAGATTGGCCTGTAGACAAGCCTGTGGGCAATTTTCCTGAATGACGACTGATCTGGGAGGGTCTGACTGACTGTGGACTGTGCTACCTCTGCACAAGTGGCCCTTGGTGGTGTAAGAAAGCAGGTTAAGCAAGTCATGTAGAACATGCCACTGGGCAGCCAGCTCTCTGCTTCAGTCTGACTTCTGGTTTCTGCCTTGAGTTCTTGCCCTGACTTCTCTTTATGATGGAGTATAAACTGTAAGCTGAAGTAAACCCCTCTCCTCCTGTTTGTATTATATCAACAGAAATCAAACTGGAAAATGCAGATATCCTAAATCCCTGGGGATTTCCTGGATGGTAGGAGCACTTTTATTTTTCTAATGGAATGACTCCTCATGATCCGCTGACAGGGAAAGCCTCTAGAAGAACATGCCACAATCTCATCTGGAGCCTGCAGTTTTCACTGTCTCACAGGAAGGAGTAGGAAGGCTGGATACAGATGCCATAGGCAATCACAGCCAATGAGATGAAGCAGTCATGGAAAGTTTCAAACTATGTGGTTCTGGGTCAGGATATCTACTGACAGAAATAAAAGTTGAAAATAACAGACTACAGTTTGTTTGTAATGAGTGCAATTAGCCTCTAGAATGTTTTAATGGAGGCTTTCAGAAAAAAAAAACCTTCATGAAGAACATTTTCACTGACTTGAAGGAAAAGCTAAGGGGTGACTTATGGGGTGTCTTCTAGATCTAAGATGCTAAGAACAACTCATTCAGCATCCGTGTGCCTTAACATTGGACACACTGTTCTACAGGCAGAAGCATTTTCCTCAAAGACTCTTGGTAAATTTAGATACTCCATCTGTCTCCTTCTCTAAGGGTGACAGTGTTTTGAGCTATTGCTTCGTGAAGGGGCTGGAAACTTCCTGCTACACTGTTTACTTTCTAACTGCTTTACTGTGAGCTGCTGTTTTAAATTCTAAACAGCTTAATAAAAATTTCCAACAATTTCAGCATTTTTCTAAATTTGAGAAGCCATCTTTATGGCTTTTGGAAGAAAGTCCAGGAGTATTGTCACTATGCAGTCTCTGGCAGAAAATAAATAAATAAGTGTAGTTTTAAAAGATGAAATAACAAGAGGAGTGATGTCGTTTCGAATCCCTCATCACTCAGCGAGCATGTGACTCACCCCATGAGCTCACCAGCGGATACAGTGGGAGCAGTGAGCTACACACACAGTGCTTCGAAATGCCTACCTCAGCCACTCTGTCTTTGGTCAATGGAGAAACTGATGAAATCAGTTCCAGCCTGAATCCCAGCATTTGGGATTTTAGGACCCTTGTAGTCCTTTTCAGGAGACCAGGAGGAGGCGAAAAGAGGAGAAGAGAGGCCTAGAAGAAAGCTTTCCTCTCAACATTTCAGTTCCTCTAAATCGGCAGTTTGCTGAACAGATCTGGGGCAAAGCCAAGGTTTTCCCTACATTTGTCTAACATTGCTTTGTCTACAAAGACATGTAGAGTACATAACACAGCTTCCATGTTTTCAAAAATAGTGGAGGTCTGAGAGGAGAAGCAACGTGCTTGATGCTTTGTACTGAGCTGAAATGTGAATCTGACCTGGATTCCAAAGGTATCATAGGGAAAACAGGCTCCTTCCCCATGAAGCATGGCGCCCATTGCCTGTGCTCAGGCTAAGAATCTATTTCCTTCAAGCCTGACTTGTATTTTTTTGCCTCCCTCAGAAGCATCCCCCACATAAGCACATCATATGACACATATGCCCATATACACATACACAAAAATACATGTACACACATGCGCATAATGTGTATTTATAAGAATAACTGTGATCCAGCTGATCCAACAATGGCTGCCTATAAAGGCAAAGTTCAAGAATCTAATAGTTGTTCATTCCACAAAGCTGGATGCCTCACTGGGTTTTCAGTGTACACCCGAATCTCAAAGAAAGGGCTCTATTGCCAGTGAGAGAATGGACTTGCTAGAGAGGTGAGAGCAGGCAAAGACAAAGTGAGCTTCCTTCATCCGTGTCCCTGACCTTACATAGGTTTCTAGCAGAAGGTTTGGCTCAAATTAGAAGTGGGTGTTTCCATCTCAGAAGATTTGGATTAAAGGTGTGTTTTCACACTTCAAATTAAGCAAAGTCCCTCACCGGTATGACCTTTGATTTTTGGGGTTTTAGTTAATTACAGATGTAGTGAGGTTGACAACCAATAATAGCTATCACAAAGATATAACCCAGAGCCATACACTTAACATCTATTTTCTCTGTACTTATCAGAGTAAGCCAACACTGCCTGGACAGCCCTGTAGATTTTACTTCTAAAATTTTTCTTGAAAGGTTAGGAAGATGACTCAGCAGGTAAGAGTACATATTGCTTTGTCCAATGGACCCAAGTTCAGCTCCCAGCAGATGCCAGGCAGCCCAAAGTCACCAGGAATCTAAGGTCCTTTTGTTGGTTTCTGCAGCCTCCCTTACCCATGTCATTCACACAGACACATTCAGATACACGAAAATAAAAATCATAAAGTTAAAATGCTGAAGTGATGACTCAGAAGTTAAGGGCATGTGCTACTATTTCATAGTATCACAGTTCTGTTATATGTGGTCACAAGCACCTTGAACTACAAATATGGTGCATCTCACACCCTCTTCAGGCCTTCAGAGTCTCCTGCAAGTACACACTATGTATAAACTAAAGCAGACGAACACACACGAGCATGAAATAAGCAAGTAAACAAACTTTTAAAAAGTAAGCCTCGTGGTCCACTTCCACGGTCTCCATCATCGCCTTTCAACTGATTGATGAAGCTGGCCTGTTGGTCCATTTGCCTTTTCATTTGCTTCTGCGGTATTCATTCATCACCCCATGTCTAGTGGGACTGTCACAAAAGTTACATCTCCCTTATCCTTCTTAGTTTTTCCACATTGACCACAAGATGAAAACCTCAGTGGACCTGCAAATGTGGCCTGCTAGAAACCCATAATGCACAGACTCTGCTTGTCCCTGGTGTGCACCCAGTTTGCAACAGGCATAGCACCCACTGCACTGTCTTGTACCTCAAGCTGTGCATGCTCTTCCCTCTGCCTAGGGTAACTTTTATACCTGACTGACTTCTCAGCTTAAATGTCACATCCCCAGAAGTGTTCCCAGACTCCACCCGAGGCTAGGCTATGTCCCTAACCCTATTTATTCCCCCTGCTTTGCCTCTTTTTGATCGTAACCATGGCAGCTGTAGTTTTCATTCTTTGTGATTGTTCTTTTGACTTCTGTCTTCCTTGTTAGACAATTAACCACCATGGTTGAGTATTGCGTATGACTCTTTTTTTTTCCTATTTACTGAGTTCCTAGTATTCTGGAAGATACATCTTACATCTCTATGACATCTCACAAACTCAATCTCAGTTATAACCTTAAATACTTTGAGGTTTGCTTGCATAAGTCAATGCAAGCAGGAAGACATTTGGAAAGTGTTGTGAGCATCCAATTTGTGTTCTCTCAGACACATTTGGTTATGGACAGCAAGCTTAGGGAATCCTAACCCATGGGCTAATTAACGTAATGCAGAGGGATACATGCTGCCTTAGGACAAATACTGTTTATGTCATAGGCGAATGCATAGAATTCTCTACAGCACATATTCCAACAAAGATAGTTTTCAATAGCCAACAGACAGTTTGAAGTTTGTTCGTCAACATTCTCTGCAGACACATTTAAAACAAATTTATAAGTGTTACAGGAACGTTCTTTGTGTGATCCAGAACAATTGCTCAACAAAACAGATTGTGGTGACAGGATACAGACTATGGATTTAACTTCAAACAAAAATTTGTTCACTGTTATTATTTTTCTTATCATTCATATATTTTATCAAGCATGTTGTGCCTAAATATTATGTTAAATCTCCAAACATTTACGTGTCTGTCTTTCACTGAAATTTTCTCTGTTATACACACCTCTTACACTTATCACTCAACTACACTTTTGATAGAAGATTAAATCACATCAAACATTTTAATATTGTGTGTCTACCAAGCCTATTCTGACATTGACCACTTGATTGGTATCAAGTAAAAGTATATTGAATGATGGGATGGCTAGCTAAGCTGAGGGGTGGCCTGATTAGGGCATAGTAGGGCAGAATGACAGATGCCATGATTTCCTGCAGCACAGGTGCTCAGTTTTAACATCTGTGGTACTGGGGGTGGATTATTCCCCTGGGGTTTGGGCTGTCCTATTCATTGTGAGGAAGCTTCTCATCTTCCTTGACCTCCACTTCCACAATACCAGTTGAGATCCCCATAGCCCACAGGTACCGATCAAACTGCCCATTGGCATTGCCAAACTTCCCTGGGATAGAGTTAAGAACTACTTATCTAGGATTACGAAGTCCAATCTGCTTTTCATAACCCATGACTTAGGTTGACATGAATGATGGTATTCAGAGTCTCATTTTATAGAGATAGATCAATCTTGAGCATGACTTAGCTTCTTGGTCCAATGGAAACTTCAGAGGATTTAGAGGCAGGCAGGAAGACTTTATTTTATATCCCAACTCTACTATCTGTCCTGCCTGAGTGATGCTAGACAATGGTCTCAGTCAGCCACAATAAGGATAACAAAGCAAGATGGTTCCCAAGAGTCCATACAATGTAAGGACTCAGTTAACCAGCACTTACTATATTGGTTTTCATATTGTTATTGTCTGTGACCACCACCCTTCCTTATATTCTAAAGAACTGCTTTCTCAATCTCTACCTCAAACTCCCAGGAACAAGGTATTTATAATTTCTGGAACACATTGTATGGCTTCCTGAGCATGTAACAACGAGGCTGTATAGTAACACCTCATCATTGTCACCCTGGGGCATTCCTCTTCACTCTTGCCACTGTCTTAACTCTGGTAACTGTTTCTGATAATGATCTGGGCCTTTGGCATGTCTTCTGTTGTTAAGAGGCTTTACAGTAACAGGTATCCTTGGGTTTGGCCCACAATGCTGAAGTTTAACATTTGGCACCAGGCGGTGGGTGTCTCTGAGTCAAGTGCTTTTCTCCCCAGATACTACAAAGCCAGGCTTCTTGGTCACTGCGCTCTGCACAGAGATATACACTCTAGTGTTTCATTCTGTGACAAATACCACAATCAAAAGTAACTTATGGGGGGAAGCTACATCAATTAACAATAAAGACAACTCCCCAAGAAGGGATCAGAAGGATGGACTTCTGTTGAGAATGACCCAAGACACTTGTTCCTCACAGGCTCTGCTTCTGTGTATTTAAATTGAGAGCTTATCCAGTCTTTCCACAGTCAGATACTCATGGGAATAGACCCTAACCTCTGATGCAAAAACCATAACACCTGTGTGTACTTATATTTACCAAGATGATAACAGCAGCTACAGCCTTCAATCAAAGTCTGAGACCTTTGGTAGGGATTGGCTAATTCCATTTAGACTGCTTCGTTCTGCTTTCCCTGTAGTTTCTTGAGGAACTGGAACTATTGCATTACTCATTTGTGTCATCACTAAACTTCAGCTTACGTATGTTATGGGGCACATTGATTTCCTTTTATCTCGTGTGATCAATATGATGTTCTGCTTCTATTTGTATTTTGTGAATATAGGATGTTGAGAAATTGGGAGAAAATCATGTTCCTCATTTCTCCCAGTTGGTAATGTAGCATGCATGTTGGAAAAAAATAAGATACAAACTCTCTGTTGCTCTCATTCTGTATTAATATTGTGTGTTGTGATGATAATCACAAATGGTTGTTACCTGTCGTAAGTAGTCTCACCTCAATGAACTTAGTGGAGAAACTTGAACAAATGCTCAGAGATTTGCCTTGTCAATTATTGTAAAGTTTTCAATCAATATTAGCCATTCACATTGCTCATTTGGTCACATCTTCACTTGTATGCATTGAGCCTCCACAACGATATTCATTGGTAGGTTAATGGTTTCATTTTAAAGATGAATAACCAAGAAATTGAAAGAGCGAATCAAGAGGCCAAGGTTGTAGACCTGAGTGCCATTAGACCAGGATGTGGCTTAGCAACTCTGCAATAGGAGCCATCTAAGAATGTGTGGGTAGCAAGTGCCTGTACCCCAGACATTCAACACATGGGTCCCTTGAATAGAAAATCAAAGCTACAGCCAGGCATGGTGTCTTGTGCCTTTAGCTCCAGCATGTGGGAAACAGAGGAAGATGAATGAATTTTCATGAGTTTAAGAGCAGCCTGATCTGCATAGGGATCCCTAGGATGGCCAGAAAGTTACACAGAGAGATTCTATCTCAACACCCATCCCCAAACAAAACAAAATTTAAATACAAGCCACATATGCAGTCACATTCAAAATGTGTAAAGGTTACAGTAATATTTTAAAAAGTTGACCTATCCTCAAATATACAAAATATTATTATATCAATAGACAGACAATATAAAAATATTAATGATATAATAATAATATTTCTCATACTAAGGATTTTGAGTCTAATGGGTATTTTGCACTAATAGTACATTTGAGTTCAGACTAATGACATTTCAAACACTAACCACATGTGTCTAGTGGCTGCCATATTGGATGGGATAACACTGGGAGACACTGCCTCTTTTCCTTTCTTCTGTCTGTCTTCTCTTTGTGCTTGTGAGTCATGGGTGTTAGAGATGTTTTTATTACTATTGTTCATCTGTTTACAAAGATGACATGTGTTCACTTAGCACATGCATTCTTTTCTCTCTCTAGACTCTCCACAAAGGCTTAGCTATTATGACTTTGAGGTGCATATTTTCCAACTCTTAAATTTAAGGCAAGATCTGTCAAGTTCATCTAAAAACAAAGAGAAGCCCAGGCTATAAACTTCAGAACATGGAGCCAATTTTTATAGGGCCTCTGTGGTTACTGAGTAGATGTTTGTGAGTCACACTGAGTTCTCACAAAACTGATTGTGTATAGTCTGGACTTTTAGCATATTTGCCTTTAAGTTTCAAGAACTATATTCACAGAACACTAACCTGTTGGTAAAGAAACAAGAAAATGAGCCATTGAAGCAGCTCAACTATCTCCCTTTAATGAACTATTAACTATTTTTAATTCAAAAGCACAATTTTCTGAACACTTAGAACTTTCTTCTATCTTACAATAAAATATTTTTATTAATTTTGAAAGATTCACACAGACATACAATGCGTTTGATCATATTCATCCCCCATTCTCCTCCAGCCCAACCATAATCCTTACTCCATTTAATGCACTCTCTTAAAAACTAATCCACTAAGTCCAATAAATGTTGCCCATATACTCAAGGGTGTGGGGCCAGCCATTGGAGCATGGCTGACTTAACAGGGACAACACCCATAAAGAAGCTGACTCCCCCTCCCCCAGATGCCATTAGTTGTCAATAAATCCACAACTAGGTGTGGGGAGCCACATGTCCTTACTCCCACCAGACTGGAATGCTGCCTGGGCTCATCTTGCCCAGGTGATTGCTGCTGTGGGGTCATGAGTGCAGCAGCCTTGATGTGTCTAGAAGACACCACTTTACTGCCGTTCTGTCTTTGGCTTCTATAATCTTTCCACTTCCTTTCAATGGTGGTTTCCAAACCTTGGAAGGAGAGGATGTGAGAAACATATCCCATTTATGGTCTACCATTCCACAAACACTCCATCTTGATACTTTGGCCAACAGTGAGTTTCTGCATTAACCTCTATCTACTACACAAACTTCTCTGATGAGGTCTGCAAACTGCACTAATCTATTGACATAGTGACACAAAATTAGAGGGCAGTTGAATACCATGTCCATTTAGGAAAATAATCTTCAACCTGGAACTTTTGATTGCCCTAATCATAGGTTCCTTTTCACATTTACAGCCCTAGGTATGTCTCCTCCTGTGGAGCAGAACTTCCATTCAATCAGAATGTGGTTGGTTAGTATTTGTACCACTAGACCTCTCTTGTCACAGCTGTTATCATGGTAACTCACAGAGTTTGCTGCTGGTAAGACTATTGATGACTTACCCCACTTCCAGTACCTTCAGACACTATGAACACCAGCCATCAGAGAGGAAGCTTCCAGTGAGTGCCAATTTGATGTCTCCATATCTTGTGGTGTTTTCTGCAATAAGATGTTGCTTATATCAAGCTCTTGTTGACAACCAAGAGCAATGTAAATGGCCTGTATTATTTAGGGGATCTCTGAACTACCTCTGACCATCAACGTGAAAAGTGGAATCCCACCCCAGTCACTTACCTTATGTGGCATCCTATGGCTTTAGGAGGAGCATTGTCTCCCGTGCAGGGTAACTCCAGTTAGCACGTTTAGGATGCTTATAACATAGCAGGTTTCTGTATCCTGCTCTTCAAATCTTCGTATTACTTATCCATCCCCTTTCCCCTCATGCCCTACCCTATCTTCTCTGTCCCCACTTAAAATGCCCTCCCAGTGTCCACCCTTTCCCCCTTTATACCGACTGTTTTCTGCTACCTCTTCCTTTAAAATCTCATCCTCTATACCAATGACCCCTTATTAGTTTCCTGGATTTGACAAATGCTCAAAGTTAAACACACATTTCTAAAAATCCAGTGCTAGGATCCATGTATGAGTGAGAAAATGTGACATTGGCCTCTCTGATTCAGAGTTATTTCACTCAGTACAGTGATTTCTGTTTCCATCATCTTGCCTGTAAATTCTATGACTTCATTTTTATTTATAGGGGAATAAAATCCCATTGCATATAGATACCACATTTTCATTTTACATTTATTAGTCGATGGACACTTAGGTTGTCTCCATGGCCATTGTGAATAAGGCAGCGATGAGTTTGGATGAACAAGCATCTCTATAGTAGGAAATAAATTCCTTTGGAAATATTCCTACAAGTGGTATGACTGGGTCATATTTATATCTATTTCTAGCTTTTTAAGAAACATCCACACAGACTTCCATAGTGGTGGTACCGTTTTGCACCCACACCCACAGTCCCTTCCCCACACCCATGCCAGCATGTGTTTCCTGTACCTTACCATTCTGACTGGGGAGAAGATGAAATTTCAAAATAGTTTTAATTTGCATTTCCCTGATGGCCAAGGATGATGACCACATTTAAAAAGTATTTCTTAGTCATCATATGAAAACTCTACTTCATTCCACAGCTCACCTTTTAATTGAGTTGTTTGTTTTCTTAGTGTTCAGTGTTTTGAGTTATTTATAAATCTTAGACACTAATCCTCTGTCAGATACATAGCTGGCAAAGTTCTTTTTTTCCTGTTCTGTAGGTTGCTTCTTCATCCCACTAACCATTTCCTTCTCAGTACTTTGTAATTTTATAAATCCCACTTGTTGATTGTTAGTCCTACCTACGCAGTAACAAATCCCATTCAAAAAGCCCTTACTTGGGCCTAAATCTTGAAGTATACTTCCTACTACTCTGAAAATTTCAGAGTTTCATGGAGCAATGCTTTGTCTGAGATTATTTTTTTTAACCTTATAGAACTTCATTTATCTATTATGGTTTAGATTTTTTAATAGGTTTTATCTGGTTGAATGTGTGTGCCTCAACATCTGGATGTATTCTTTTCCTTTTCTTTTGACTCTTTTCTATGATAGTTTATGCTATTCTTGTTGAAGTTGTCATTGTTGTTATTGTTGTTATAGATGGCTATTTATAGTCTATTCAAAGGATGTGAATTTGTGTGAGTGGGGAAGTGGGAAGAAAAGATCTGGGAGGAGCTGGGAAGGGGAAACTCATCAAAATCTATTGTATACAATAAATAGATTTTCAGTTTTAAAAAGATATAAAGCTAGCACCCACATATGAGGGAGAACATGGGGTGCTTGTGTTTCTTTGTTGGGGTTACCTCTGTCAAAGACTGATTACTTCAGGCCCTATAAGTTTTGCTGCATAATTTATCATTTGGCTTTTTACAGCTGAATGTTATTCATTTATTTTTTTAATCTTTGCCATTCTGACTGTGGTAATTTGAAATATCAAAATAGTTTTAATTTCTAGTTCCCTGGTAGCTAAGTATGTTGAAAATGTTTATATATATATATATTTCATTTCCTTTTCTTCTTTTGAGGATTCTCTGTTTAGGTATGCCCCAATTGTCAATGGTGCTGTTGGTTTTCGTAGTGTTTATGGTTCTACTCTTTTTATTCTAGATATTAATGCTCCATCATTATAATGTATAGACTGTAGATAGTCATACATAGGTGATAATGAGTTTTCTCATCCTGTAGACTCCCTCCTTACTTGAATTATCATGACATTTGGTGTAGTAAAGCTTTCTGAGTTCATGTGGTCTCATTTGTTAATTGGTTTTATTGTCTGTGCTGCTGGTGACTTTGTTTTAATAAGTCTTTACCTGTGCATGCTCCATATTTTCTTCTTTACTGGATTATTCAGAGTATCAAGTTTTATTTTGTCAAGATCCTTGATTCATTTGAGGGTGGACTTTGTGCAGGATGAGTAATGAGATTCTAGTTTCATTCTTCTGCTTCCATCTCTCCAGTTTGACCAGCATCATTTGTTGAAATTATCGTCTTTTCTCCACTATGTATTTTTGACATCACTGTCAAAATGCAGGTGGCTGTGTGGGTGCATGAACTTGTGTCAGAATCCTCAGTTCTATTCCATCCATCAGTGTATCTCTTCTTAGGCCAGTACCATGCTGTTTTAATTACTATAGCTTTTCAGTGTAACTTAAATTCAGAGTAGTCATACCTACAGCAACGATTTTTATTGTTCAGAACAGTTTGGGCTACTCTGGGGGTCTTGTGTTTCTATATGAATTTTGAGGGTTTTTTTTTTCAATTTTTGTGAAGGATTACATAGGAATTTTGGTGAGGATTTCATTTTGTAAACTATCTGTATATTGCTTTTGATAGTCAGTTTAACAATATTAATCCACGGGGACTTTCCATCTTCTGATATAATCTTCAGTGTCTTAAATTTTTCATTGTACAAGCCTTTTACTTCCTTGGTTAGCTTTATTCCAAGATTTTTAAAGCTATTGTAAATGGTATGATTTCCCTGATTTATTTCCCAATATGTTTCTTTGTGTATAAATGAGTTGGTACTGACCAGGAGGTTACATCTAGCTTTAATATTGCTGAAAGATGCTATTTCATCTATCAAGGGAGAGAAATTAATCAACAGTATTATGTCATTCTGAATCTTGCTACCAAAACAACTGAACTGACAAAAATGATTCAACAGTGGCAGGAATGGTATGGAAGGAACCAATCAGTTATGACTGGATTGAAAACCTTTTCCATATGACAGAACTCAGAACTCACTCCATTAAGTGAACCCAAAACATATGGCTGGCTAGTCTTGGGTCCTATAGGAGAACTCAATACTATTACCCTGCTACCCTGGTATAGTAATAAACTGCCCCTAGGTTTTTATTTATGCACTCCCAGATAGTGCATCTTTTATCCTCATCAAAGTAGCTTCTTTTTGTGCAGATAGCAATTAATACAGAGCCCCGCAACTTGTCAACATACAGAGAATAAGAGACTGTGGACTCCTCAGCTCTAAATGGGTTATCTCACCCTAAAAACCCAGGATCATTTAGGAAGCAGTGCAGGGAAAATTGTAGGAGTCAGGGGTGATGGATATCTTCCATAGAACAGTAATTGAAGTTGCACGCTTCAACCACAGCAATTGTGACTGCTTGCACTAGACTTGCACAAGATTAATCCTACCAACATCCCAGAATGGAATGGTGAGCGTCTCATGAAGTCTGACCCTTAAATGAGGAGCTCTTCAGGAAGTTGGCACCTGCATGGGGAGAGACAGTCAATTTTCTTCAGGGATGCATCCTCTGAGAGACTACCCAAGTTGTAGTACATTTTCCTACAGAATATGGACACAGAGACACCACTAAGTAGAATCAGCGGAGTTTTAAAAAGTGCACATAAAGTTTGGAGGGCAAAGCAGATGTGGGATAAAGGAAGAATTGGAGGAGTGGGAGTGGATTTGATCAAAATAATTATATGGGATGGCAGGGAATATGGGAAAGGGAAAACCAATTTTCTCCAATAGAGCATCATTGTCTATATCAACCACACTCCAGGCTTCACACTCAAGAGGAATTAGCCAATAGAGAATATATTTCATGACCGTGTGTGTGTGTGTGTGTGTGTGTATACTTTTTCTGTTGTTCTGTTTCTGTCTTTTTGTTTTTTAGCTGATCTTAATTTTCTTTTTGTTTTTGGTTTTTGATTTTTTGAGAGAGAAAGAGAAAAAGGAAGAACACAAAGTTGGATAGGTAGGGAAATGGAGGAATTGGCAGGAGTTTGGGTATAGGACAGAGAATATGATCATAAATTTTGCATGAAAATTTTAAATAAAAATGAAAAGTACATTATATCCAGGCATGGAATTCTTAAGCAGTAAAAAGAAAGAAGATGGTTTGCCCAATTTTAAACTCAAGAAAATTATGTATGCCAAAGGTATCAATAGTCAGTTCTAAAATAATAGACAATATATAACTTCCAAAAGAAAAAGAAGAGAAAAGCAAAATACATAGTATTGTCGACATCATCCCAAAAAGAAATGGAAAATTAGAAAAGCACCAAAGAAAATATATGCTACATGACATTCAAGTACAAGTCTAGGCAACTCTGTCAGATATAAGTTCAATCAATTCTTATCTCACATACAATAAGCATTCACTGCTCATAGTCTCAGAGAAGCTTTCCAGTAGTCTAGAATGATTGTTATCATTCATTATTGTCAAAAATAAGAGCTTAAGGAAATAGAAGAATTCAAAATTATTATATCAACTGGGTACTTCAGTTTGAGAAATCAGAGATCACACCCTCTCTTTCCTGATAATAGGTTGATTATTATCAGACCCAATCACTCCATGGGACAGAATTTTAGCTTTGCCTATGAGTAAAGTTCACATTCATACAGGTGTGTCTGATGACTTGTTTGGAACTGGCTTTCAGCTGTCTCTCAACAGGCCACTTAAAGGTAGTAGTTGCAAAGCCGACCCTGCAAAGGGACCTCATGTGTTTCTAGATGCTTACAAGAAATTAAAATACCTAAGGAGTCTTTCAGGTCAACAGCACATCAAGGAGAATTTCCAGGATCAAGTGCATTTGTTTTGTCTGTATCCTCTCTTCCTCTCCTGGTGTTTAACAAAATGTTTCTTTCTCATGAGAAGAGTCAGTCTCAAACTAAACAACTTCAGGGAATAAAGAGAAACAATAATTGTGCGAAGCAGGCGGAGTCGGAAGCAGATTGGAGGTAGGTGGGTGGAAGTTCATCTCAGGCCAACTTTCACCCCAAAAAACACTACAGTTTGGTTACATTCTATATGGTTCTTATGCTATAAATTCAACATACAGATTCATATGTGGATGCCATTTGGAAGCAGTGTCATAAGGAGATACGCAGAACTAGAGAAGTTCAGGAGGAAAAGGTTTCCACAAAGACAAAGGTGGTTTTATAAGAAGATGAAGGATGATGTGAGCTAATATCCTGACTCCGTCTCACCACAGATGCCTTCTGAAAACTTTCTATTTCAGGAAGGCTTGTGCCCAATGCCAGGCTGATGCCACTACCATAACTTTGGACTTCCCAGCCTTCTAAACCACAAGTTAAATAAATTTCTGTTTTTCATAAATTACACATCATCGGGTACTTTGCTATAGCAACAGCAAATGAGCTAAGTCTTGGAATAGGGCATACAATAAAAAGAAGGGAGAAATGACATTATCAAATGGCTAAGCCATTCGAATTTCTTCATCAGTCATAGCTCCCTTGGTCATATACCTAGGAGTATATAAGATGCTATAATGTTCAATTAAGTCTGTGTCTAAAATGTTGTGGCCTTGCTAGATTTCTTTCCATAGCAGCTGCATCACTTTATACTCCCATCAGTAGCATCTGAGAGCTCTGACTTCTCTGCGTTCTCACCAGTGATTGTTATTATCTAACTTTTTTATTCTCCCCATTTAAGTGTGTGTAAACTGGTTTCTCTCTGTGGCTTTGGCTTGAATTTTCCTAATTAACAATGATGCATCCTTTTTTCCCCATGTGTTTAATGGCTGACCTAAGTTTTAAAGTATTGGTTATAGATGGCTTTTACCCAAAGAGACATTTCTGTCTTCAGGGGGCCCACATGTCTACCTTAGGCTATGACATTCAGCCAGGCTTTGAGACTCATCATTTACTCATTTCTACACTTCCAGGCTGCAGGGAACATATTCCCAGCAAGTAGCTAAGTGGCACAAAACCAGATTTTTATTTTTCTTTTTTTTTCTCCCTCCCTCCCTCCCCCTCCTTCCTCCCTCCCCCCTCCCTCTCTCCCTTCCTCTCTCCCTTCTCTCTCTCTCTCTCTCTCTCTCTCTCTCTCTCTCTCTCTCTCTCTCTCTCTCTCTCTCTCTCTCTCTCCTCTATATCCTGTCAGACACAGTTGAGCTTTTCCTGGAATGAATTCCTTTAGACAAATTCTCCACCAGACCATCAACTCAGGGAGGGGGGCAAGGGGAGCTTGTGAAGGTTTGGGGCCAAACCACTGCAGCTTCCTGTGCTAGGTGAGCATGAATAGGGGCCGAAGTCACCCATTACAAACCCCTCACCCATGACTGCCCGAGAGGTATGTCTCAGGCTTTACCATGAAACCTGTTTCCTCTCCACCCGCTCCAAAGCGCAGTCCAGGGAGGCATGATAAAAATCACTCGGCAAGTGGAAAATATGCCGTGCTTATTCTAAGAAATGTGATCCATTAAAAATGAGCTGACAAGTCCTTTCACTTCCAAGGACAGTGTCCGTGTACTCCAGGCTGCTCTGAACCTGGAACCAGACAAATCTGAGCTACAGACCTGTAAAGACTATACAGATGTCTTTATGGGCCATCCGGAAGCACCGTGTTAAAGCACCATCTTCATAGTCCAGCTGCCAGGTTCATTCCAGCCCCTTCACGTGAAAATGAAACTCAGTTGCTTCATCCTCTCTACATGCCACTTTATCACCTTTAAAATACAGCAAAGTGACTTCCTTCACCATGAATGTCCTGAGAATTGACCAAAAGAGTATCCACCAGGTTCTTGATACTTAAAGAAACTGAAAGGATGTTGGGTTCTTGACCTTTTCTGGGAGTGGAGGTACTAAACAACAAAGGTTTGACTGAACGACCAGTTAATCCATACTCGGCATTCTGAAAAGAATTAGTTAACTCTATACTTAATAACCCCCTTCCTCCAAAGTCACATGAGCATGTACGGGAGTCAGACATCAGAATAAATGACAACAATATCAACAACAGTGGTGAAGGGACTTATTTAGAGTCTGTGCAGGTACCAGGTTCAAGATTTCTCTGCCTCTTGGGTCTGCACACTGACAAGATACAGGTAGGGATAACTTCCTGTGTGTTTTCTTTGTCAAGCAACAAACCAAAATAAGGTTGAATTCATAGTTACAAAAACCCTCCTGTTGTGCTTGGAAACCAGTTTTGAAAGTATCAAGAAGTTATGCTAACACAGAATCCATGAGCCCATGTGTAGCAAATGGAAATTAATTCAGAAACAAGTAATGCAAAGCAATCTGGTAACTAGTGTCACATAATTTTCCATTTGTTTTAAAACTTGGTATCTTAAAATAACACTTACAGGAGGTTAGAAAGCAGGAACAGGTCCTCTGGGGTTAAAATAAGAGTGTGAGTAGAAGTGTTGCGTGGGAGAATACTTCACTTGTCTTTTATGCCTTTGAGGATGCCTGGATTCCTTGGAGGGATGCTCCCCTTACAATTTATGTCATCTCAGTCTCACTTGTGTGATTCTGTCCTCTTTTCTGAATCTAACTCTCTTTCAAGGACTCTTGGGATGACTTTAAGCCTATTTAAATACTGTGAGGCAACATTTCATTCAAGGTCTGTTCACAATGACATCTGCAATCCCCCACCTTGCACCAAAAGGTAGCAAATTAACAGGTTCTGTGGATTAGAATGTAGACTGCATCCTCTGCTATCAGGGGAGTTTTTGCATGAAGAATGGATGGGGAAGAGATAATACAATGGGCGAGGACATGAAGTGCGCATTGGAAAGAGAAGAATAAGATGATAGAAGTCTTTATAGGAGACACAGACCCTCCATCACTTGGGTTTAGCCTCTCTGCTGTAGGCATCTGCTCGCTCTTTTAATTGTTCAATATCTAGGGGCTACACTTATTCGAAGTGTCTAGGTCTTCAACATTTTATTAGGTCCGTCATTCAGGATGTAGGCCATGCTTCCATGGGTAACAAAATTCTTCAAATTTTAAATTTCAATCCGTACAACCATTATGAGACTGTAGAGACTTCCAGCTCACATAGTACCAGGAAATTATAGAGCAAATAACATCTCATATGAAGGTACCTCCTGTGCCAGCAGGGAGATATCTTGGAGCGTCAGGAAGGAGAAATGGAAAAATCTAGCCCATAGGTGGCATGAATGACGTTATACTAACCACTCCTCAACCTCAGTCATGTGGAGTCTACCCATCACAATAGACAAAAAGCCAGGCATATTTGGTGAGTATAACTACTACAATAAGTAAGTCCTTTCTCTACCCCCATCAATCAATGGATTGTAGCAAGTTGTATTCCTTTTGACTTCTAGAGGTCTTCTTGGGACAGTTATTGCCTGTCAGCTACTCTGGGCTTGCTGCTGCAATGAGCTAGATTTACGTATGCTCTTGTTCATTGGTTTTAGCTCCATAGAGTTCTGCTGCTAAGTGGCTAATGGGAAAGGGAGGATGAGGATAATAATGAATTCATGGTGTTCACTTCCCTGTGTTTATTTTCTTGTATCTCAGGCAAAGAGGCATGAATGAATTATTCTTAGCTCATAACATAGTTCCAATATTAGACTCAGGCAGTATGTTTTATCATGTGCCTACACTCCTCATTTTAGAAACCATGCCTTTGATCCAATACTGTAATGTGTGTATGGTTTTTTCTTTTGAAAAATACATGATACTATTACGTAGGAAATTTCAATTTTAAATCTTAATACTGTTAACTTGGTTCTGTTTCTTCCTTTCTTAGTTGCTATTGTAGGATCTTTCTATCTGGTAGTAAACAATTCACTTGAGTTATAAAAGCAATGTAATATTCTACAATTGGGCCCATTATACTTTCCTTACCTTTCCAGTCAGCCAGCAGACCATTAGGTTGCCGACAGTCATGGATACCTTAAGCCAAGTATCCACAAACTTTTTCATAAAGAGTAAGGTTGTAAATATTTTTGGGATGTGTGGGCCTTCATGTTTCTGTTGCAAATAGTTGACTCTATTGTCAAATTAAATCAGGCACAGATTGGACACAAAGGCATTGCTGTGGCCAAGTTTAGCAAATGGGCCTCAAAGTGATGACTCCTGTATCAGTACCGACAGGCATCTTCCATCTGCACACCACAGGCTCATGCTGGGTGTGCTTTCAAATATCTATATGTATGAAGCGAGTGGGGTGGCAACCTCAGAGGAGTGCTTGGATTTCACACACCGAGCAGCTCTGTGGTTCTGTCCATTTGACAGCCATCATCTACAGTCCTAACGCTGCCTCCCCATCTGAAATGTTCTGATTGCATGGGATAACGAAACAGCCTGGTACCGAGTTCACTCCATCCCTCTCTATACCGAGAGGTTAAAGAATCACTTCAGGAACTTCTGTGTGGTGTTTACCCCCACCCTCTGCTCTTGTTTGATTCCTTGCTGTCTTTTATGTCCTTTAAGCTTCTTATTTATTCAAACCCTAGCCTTTGCGTGCACTTACAAATAACCTACAAATAACTTCTCACCCTCTTCTGACTGTCCACTAGTCAGGTCTATGGTGTTTGTGAGCAGGTGCTCTTAATTGATGACATGATTTACAATGATTGAGATTCTTTTGGAAAAAACCCTCCACATTCCTATCTCACAATCTTAGACTCTCACCGTTTTTTGATTTTATTGTTAAGATATCTGCACACATTTTTATTTATAGTCAAAGGATTTTTATTGTAATGTCCATGCCAGGTTTCTCGGGACTACCGGTTAAAATTGATGGGTAACATTTTACTTACCTGTTTTATTGCCATCTTTGTTATACTTTTGCTGAGTCCTTTTCTTCAACTGTATTAATATGTGCATACACTGGGAGGATCGGTGCTAAACTGTCTCTACTTTGCAGACTTTACAATATAGCTGTCTCTCTCCTCTTGGCTCTTCCTAAACCTGTGAATTATGGAATCTTATGTTCCTTTACATTTTAAAATTTTAATTCATTAACTCTCTCTCTCTCTCTCTCTCTCTCTCTCTCTCTCTCTCTCTCTCTCTCTCTCTCTCTCTCTCTCTGTGTGTGTGTGTGTGTGTGTGTTTGTGTATGTGTGATGTATATGTGTGATGTATTGTGTGATATGATGTGTGTATGTGTGTATGAGCACGATGTATGTGTGTGATGTGGTATGTGTAGGTGTGTGCATATGCATGTAACTTTTGTGCAAGTGCATGTGCAATAGCACGCATGTGGAGTGCTGAAGATTCCATAATGTTTGTTCTCTCCTTTCACCTTCATATGGTTTCCAAGAGTCCAACTTAGTTCATGAGGCTTGGATGGCAAATACCTTACCCACTGAGCTACCCCCAGACCACAGTATTATAACCTTCATGTATTTTATATTTCCAAGATGCTTAAAAATATCTAGCTGGAATTTTGCTCATCTCTACTTTGAATTCCAAGTGTACCTTGAAGATAATTGATAGCTTTAAATATTAAGACATCACCTCCCTACACATGTTCTGGTTCTTAAGTCACAAGATGGCCATATATTAGAGACTGGACATCTTTTCTGTGGCATTACATACTTGTGAGATTGAATCCTGGATCCTTTGGGGGTTTTCCCTGCTTCTTAAAGTGTCACTTGCTTGTGATGTTCTAACTGAATTTTACTAGTATAAAGAGATGCTGTAGATTTTCTGGGTTGATCTCACTTTTCTCCAATTGCAATGCCTAACAAGAAGCAACACACTGCTAAGAACTTTTTCTATTGTGGTACCATGGGCAGTTTTGGTGGAAGGGAAGAATATACCGTGACTGTCCAGTCAAAACTCCTCACACAGGAAGAAACACCATCCTCACACAGGAAGATCTGCAAGATGAAAACTCCCCAAGCAAATATTATTCTTTGGTTATTTTCCACTGATGTCTGCTGACTCCCAGGAATATGCTAATTCAAGGCACACAGTGCTTGGCCCTGTTAATAGCAGTGCAAAGAGAAAATGCACTTCCTTTCCCAGTGGTCCCTTCTAACACATTCCTCCACCAAGTTAAACCGGCCCTGTCAAACCACTAGATGCTCTGAATGGGACATTCCCTGTCTCCCTGGCCAGGCTGGCACCTCCTGTCATTTCCCTTGTCATTTTGGTTGAAACCTGGCCCCAGCCCCCATATTAGATCTCTCTTGGAAGTCTCCTGTCTGGAGCCAGTCAGGTTTGTCTGCTTTCTTGGGCTTGGCTAATAAATTGGGATCATGGGGGTCAGGCGGCAGGGGACCTGGCACCCAGGGAGCCCCTGACACCAATTTTATTGGATTTCTCTTTGCAGGGCTGAGGATGCCATGCCGTCAGGGAGCCCACAATCGTTCAGTAACCAAGATTTTGCCGTCTCTGGTTTGACAAGGTCATTTTTTACTAGAAGAGGAAAAAATCCCACATTAATTATACAAGCAAACTGGGGCCAAGGCTGTTAGAGCTGCCTTCCCTCTTCTGTGAGGTGGGGGAAGGAAAGGAGGTTGGTTTCCTCTGCAAGTGATGAGTGAATGGGGATGAAAGATGGAGTGTGTAGGGAAGTGGACTTCTCTGACTGTCTCGGAGACACCCATATCCTCTCTTGTTCCTGGTACTTTTGAGAATGCCTGTTCATCCAGGCTGGACTGCAAAGAGATCAAGTCAAGGACCGTGAACAGTCATTCCCACATATGATCATTTATCCAGCATGCTTTTATGAATCAATTAAGCACTGAGCACAGAGAAAGGCGCAATTGCTTCTCTCTTAGTGATTCTCAGTGTCATGCAAGGCCTGGTTTGAACACCAGGCAGCCTTACCTACCCAGGACTCAGGGACAAGATAAATACACTATCTCTGCTGTTAGAAAGTTGAGACATTCTTGTATCCCTCCTGACAACTCTCACAGCTGCACTGAAGCTCCAGAACCATTATGTTTCCTATCCTTTAGGCTTGGTACGATTCTTTGATTGAAATGACGAGAGAAAATACTATAAAAACACAAAACCTAATTTTTTATGTGAAGTCACTATCCACTGACAACCTCATAAAAACAAAAGTGCAAACTAGGAGCTTGTATTCTAAAGCTGGAAGACACTTTTTTTTTCCAAATCACTGGGGAAAATTCCACCAAACTATGAACAGAAACTTGAATGCTTGTAGGAGCGGACTGCTGGACTGCAACTGATAATTTTAGACAGTCCTTCGTCTGCCATCACTACCATTCTTTCTTCCCATACCTCCACTGGCCTACCTGGTATCTCAGGGAAGCCCACAGCTTCCTATGTCTAGATTCTCCAGAAATTACAACCTAGGTACATAGTGCCTCTTCCACATCCTGAGAAAATTTTCTATTTTACTAGGTTACCCCATATCCTCTAAGCAAGAGAGCCTTGTTGCTCCTGCATGCTCCTGCCTCTAGGCTGGACCCACTATGCCCAGCACAACAGTTGCCAAATCAGTCCTAATACAAAGCAGATTAATGACACTGGCAGAACACACACTTCCTACAGCTTTGCTGAAAAATGTTCTGGGTCATTATCAGAGCACTATGACACAGGGAACTTTGTTCCCTCCCAAATCCTGCTCCATCTAAACTGGAAGACAGCTAAGGGGCAAGTGCATCCCCTGAGCATCTAGTCTCTGATAAGAGAATGTGGTTGGAAACCAAAGTTCTCACAAAGAGGAGACTAGGTGACTGGAAAGGATCCTGTAAAATGTTTCATACATGGTAGCTTACCCTCGGTAACACTGCTAACTCGGAAACCCCTTCCTTCAATGAGAATGGGGAATAGAATCTATGCTTTACAGTGGTGGGCAGCAATTACACACTTTAAAATGGCTAGTGGAGCAGAGTTTGAATGTTCCCAACTCGAAGAAAGGACGTGTGTGTGTGTGTGTGTGTGTGTGTGTGTGTGTGTGTGTGTGTGTCTGTATGTGTGTCTGTGTGTGTGTCTGTGTGTGTGTGTGTGTCTGAGGTGACTAACATGCAAGTGGCCCTATCTCGTTAGCAGCTAAGAGAGAAAGGCACCTTTAGGGACAAACTGCTATATGAAAGTACCTTCAAAGGATCCTTTCTTATTAACTGCCAATACTTCTTGATTAAAGCCAACCATGTCCAGAGTGTTCTTGTCCACCATCTTTATGACACAAGCTAAGCTTGCCCAGCAGTGTTCCAGGTAGCCACTACCACCTCTCATGAGAATACTCCATAACCCTGAGTTTAGGCTATGTAAATATGTTTCTACCATCTGTTCTTCCTAAAGTGCAACTTTAAACTAGGCATTCTCAGGAATATCCTTCTTAACTGAGCATACTTAGGAATGTGTTCACCTTTAAAGTGGTTTCCTATGTGAGTTTCCAAATATAATTCTCATGCTCCCTTTGTTCTAGAAAGGCACTATTTCAGAAATAACTCCCATGCTTTCCTAATCTGCTACAAGTAACTTGTCTTTCTCCTCTCCTTTATTTTTCTCCATTTTTGGTGTGTGCATGTGGGTTAGAGGACAACTTGCAGAGATGGTTCTCTCCTTCTTGTGAGTCTCAAGGTTCACAGTCAGGTTATTGGGCTTGGTGGTGGGAGCTTTTACCTTCTGAGACATGTCACTGGACCTTCTCCTTTATTTTTGACTATTTTTCTGTTTAATATTTGTAAGGGTTGAACCCTCTGCATTGTCATAATTGGAACACTATGTATTATAAGCGTGTATTGAGATGTCACATTGTATCTGCGAGTGTGTAAGCATAAAGTATCAGTTATAAAAACCCTCTCACTATCTCATTTTCAGCAGATCACTCCCTTTCGTGAGCAGATCCAGGTCTCATCTTTTAAGAAGCTGTGTCTTCCAGCTCCTTCTAAATGTTAACACAATCATTTTTCCTCTCATGATTCCTATGCATCTTCACCATTTGCCTTCCTCCTTTATCTCAAGGCTGGTTTCCTCTTGTGAGAGGATAGAGTATGTGGAGGGTATCTGCATCTCTGAGATGACCATGTGCTGGCTTGTTCCTGATTTTTTTTCTTGACCACTCTGTGTCTACCTCTCCGCAGATGTCAGAAACTCTTCTAGAAGTCACACATAAGCCCAGGCTCTCCTCTGTTTCTTTGCCTTCCACCTCTTCTTTCTTCTTTACTTCCTTTAATTCTATTGTTTCATTCAATTCCATTTCTTCCAGTAAAATTTTGTCTCCTGAATAGTCTCACTTCCTTCTACTGCATTATGAACTACCACAAGCTGAGCAGCTTAAGACAGTACACATTTGCCCCTTCGGAATGATGGGAATTCTGGAATTTAGAAACACCAACTCAGTGGCTCTTGAGGTTCAGAGAATAGTTGCAAATGCACCAAAAATATTTCAGCCAATGTTTGGATCCCACCTGAAGACTGTAATGTGGAAGGTTTTGCTTTCAACCTTAGGTCATTGATGGAAATTTCTAGTCTCTAGGTTTGTGGGGCTGAAAGCCTGAGTTTCTCACTGATGGAAGACTGCTCACTTCATTGCTATAGCAACCCACATTATCAATCATCCAAAGATGAACCACTGAGATGAAATTCACAATCTTATACAGCTTAATATGAAGATGATTTTCCCCCGATACCCCCACTATTGCTATCTTGTACTGGTCAAAGTCAGGGCTTCTGCCTCATTCAAGGGGAATGGATCACAAAGACACAGATCTAAGAGGTGGGACTCCCTCTATCATCTATAATACTGCCTTCCATGGTCTTTCTGCCCAGTGACTTCCATAGCACACTCTGCTGGCTAGTTTTATGTCAACTTCTCACAAGCTAGACTCATCTGAGAGGAGGGAACTTCAACTGAAAAAAAGAATTCCTCTATAAGATCAGGCTCCAGCAAACCTGTAAGCATTTTTCTTAATGAGTGATTGATGTATGAGAACCCAGCCCATTGTAGCTGCTGACACCCCTGGGTTCTATAAGAAAGCAGACTAAGTAAGCCATCTGGAACAAGCCAGTAAGCAGCACTCCTCTATGGCCTCTGCATCAGCTCCTGCATCTAGGTTTCTTCTCTGAGTTCTTTGATGATGGACTTTGATGTGGAACTGTAAGCAAAATAAGCTTTTACCTCCCTGACTTGCTTTTTCATCACAGTAATGGTCACCCTAACTAAGACACTCCAAAATAACTTCAACCAAGCTAAAGAAAGTATAGCAAGAATCGAGACATGGCTAACCTGTGGCCAGGTCATTCTAGTTGTAAACAATTCAACAAGGATGAGGCAGTTTCTAAACTCAATATTCAACCCCTTGATTCAAAGGAAGAAGAGAGCTATGTTTGAGGTGCTAATGGGAAGCTTACAGAAGGAGGCAACTCTTGAGTCTCTTCATGACACTTTAAGACAGGCAGTACTGAAAAGGGAAGTGTGGAATATGTATGGGAGTCATGCTCTGGGTGACAGCAAATTCAAAGGAGACAGAAGGTTCAAGTTGAAGAGAATACAGGAACTAGTTTACTTCACTTCCAATCCCCACAAATATTGGAAAGAAGAATCGAGAGTTTATCGAAATAGGTGGCTATAAATGTTGTGGCCATGGAAATTATACAAACATCATGGTTGTCTTGTGTTCTGCTCTATCCTGAGCTCCTGGAATGGATGCTAGACCCAACCATCAGCACAAAACATTCAGCAAGTTGGATATTTCATAAAGAAATTACAGCTTCATTAGTTAAAAAACTAATAAGTCAGAAAACATGAGAATTCTGCCAAGTAAGTCTTTCCATCCTCTGCATCCTCTATGGAAATGTAATAATAATAATAGAGACTCTGAAGACTAGCTCAGCTGATAAAGGTCTCACTTTGGACCTAATCATGAGAACTTAAGCTAAATCCCCAGCACCTATGTAAAGAGCAGGTTGTGGGGGTATATGTTTGTGATTTTAGCATTGAGGGGACCCTTGGTGCAGGGCTAGCCAGCCTAACCTACTTGGTGAACGCCAATCAAAGAGCCTGTGTGTATCAAGGGAAAATGACATTCATTCCTGAAGATGACATTCAAGGTGGTCCTCTGACCTCCACATGGACATTTACACAGGTTGGTGCACACATGTGCATACACACAGAGGTACATGCATACAAATATGTATACACATTGAAAAAGAAGAGGAATATGGCTTCCCTAAGAGAGCCACTAGAGATATGGAATGAGATGGTACTTTATAACTGTTTAGATAATGGATATTAGCTATGACTTATTATTATCATGCTTTGCTCACATTTGTTTCATTTCCTGGTGTTCCTTCCCTGGTCCTGGCTCAGAAACACAGGGAGTTTGTGTTCTCTGTTTACCATGGGATACCCAGGAGGGGTATCCAGAGCCTCTCCTATGGGTCAGCCTTTCTGACTGAGTCTCCACTTCTGATGTGGTTCCTCTGGAACAAACTAGAGAATCCCAGGCCTGGCTGTCACCTCCAAAGCTGAGCTAAGTGCTGGGCTTTGAGGGTGAGTCCCTGGCCGGCACTTTATTGTGGTTTCCTGATTGGTTCAGGATGGCTGAGCCTTTGCTGCCCCCCATCCCCAAGTGAATTTCTTGTCCTCCTAGAGGCTGAAAGGAGAGTGACTTAGTCATTAACTCCTCTGGCAACAGCCCCTGGCAGCAGTTCAAGGCAGCTTAGAAAACAGGGCAACAAGTGGCTACAATATGTATTTTAAAAGGCTAGCAGACAAGAAAAGGAAATGAAAACCAGAAAAAGTAGGGATAGTAATGTCTGCCTCTGGAGGCACAACCAGACACTACTGGGCACTTCAGACAGAGCCCCAGCCCCTTACGATTTGACACTGGGAGGAGAAGAGCCTGGAGATGGGGCTGAATGACAGGGTTGAGCTTCACAGTTCCACTTGCCTTAAGCCAAATGAAGACTAATAGTGAGTGATTGCTTCCTATGCACGCTAGAAGATGATGGCCTGATACACTGGGCTTGGGGCTCTGTCCAGGGCACAGAAAGGATGTTCTCTCCTGTGCCAGACACACACAGAACCCTATTAGACTCAGGATGTTGAAATCCGGGGCTTCAATGAGATGGACCTTTTAGAATCCAACCTCTCTCACAGAGAAGACATATGAGAAGCAATGATGCATATGCACTGAGGTGTTTCCCAGCCATTTTATCTTAGGACATCTGAGTCTCAAAGCATGGAATGGCCTAGCTGCATCTCACAGGTAATGGAGCAAAATAAGGATAGGTGTTGTGTAACAGTTGAATTAATGCTTTTGTAATTTGTCTTCTGTCTCTCGAAGGAGAATACTAGCTCACAGAGAACTTGGAATGTTTGACCTGTCTTCCTGCAAGCATCTGAAACAGTCCCCAGATCATCATAGAAGATACTTACAAAACCATGCCAAACTCAGATTGAGCTTGTGGAATGGATAGAATCCAGAGCAGGCAAATGGGAGGCTGTGGTCTGCACTTGTGTTTCCCATACAAACTCTGAAAACATGGAGCTCTTAAGAGGATTCCCCATAAAACATGAGATGGTGGTATTAACATGTGTGATGTGTAGATGCTCTTTACCCTAGCCATGCCCTTCCTTGGTTGACTTTAGACTCAAAAGAAATGGTCCTGATCCATGACCACCACATACTGTGCCCCCTTTATTCACTCCACTACTCATACTGGGCTTCATCCTTTCTCCTCCATCTCTCCTTCCTTCTCCTTTATTCTAATATTGTAGCTTTGTGTGGGTGTAGGGTAAGGGAGCGGGGAAATGTCTAGATAAGTCAAAACCATGCCATGTCCTTTGTTGTGCTTTATCTACGCTATTTCCTCTGTCTACTCTTAAACAAGGTTGGTGTCTGTGTGGAAACTTCAAAGCTTCTTATCTGTGCTTAGAGGACTCCAACTTTACCACCAGCAATAGGTCCTACTTGGTACATCACCCTGACAGATGAAAATCACAGCTAAGGCCATATTCTATAGAAGCCAGTGTTGATTCTCACTCAAGACAGATGAATATATCTCATTGGGTAGTCTTTAATCCCTGAAGGAACTCTCAAGACAAAGAAAGCCTCCATGGGTGAGTAGTATGAAGGCTTCCTGAAATGATCATATCTGATTTGCAAGAACATTGCTCTCTCTCTCCCTCCCTCTCCCTCCCTCTCTGCCCTCTCTCTCATCTATTTATCTGCCATCTGTCTATCTATCTATCTATCTACTATCTATTTTTCTGCCATTTTTCTATTTTTGCTATTACCTTGTGCTTAGCCCAGTGGCAATGTGCCAGTCCAGTATGCCTTTGTTTAGAGATTTCCATGACTCCTGGGCCCTTGAGTGTTTCCTTTAAGCAGGCCAGCATTGTCAGGGTTAATATCGCTTAAATTACACCTCAATAGATAATCAAAATACACAACATACAAACACATACGCATTTATTGAGTATTTTGATGCGCCAAGACCTGTACCAAACTAACACTCTCTCTCTCTCTCTCTCTCTCTCTCTCTCTCTCTCTCTCTCTCTCTCTCCTCTTATATTTTCATAGTGTCACTTAATATTTCCCAAATAAAGAGAAAAATTTTAAGTGAAGAAGCCCTCAGACTGAAGTCTGATGAAGCTTCCATTCTTTCATGAACTTCATCTTTAATAAACCTACCAGCAACTCAGTAAATTTATTGTTGACCAGTTTCCCCTCCATAGTATCCCATCTCACAGAGACCAACAGAGAGACTCCAGTGCATTTAAACCTCCCCATAGGAACCCTGCTACATCAACCTACTATTTGAAGTATCCCACTGATCTAACCTCTGATGCACTGAAGTGATTCCATCCTTCACCACACAGCATCTCCCTCTTCTTATTACTTTCTTTTCATTTATCATTGACTCCCAAATACTGAAAAATCCTCCCCCTTTGTAGCCCTTCAATACAACCTTCTTACAAAACAGGTAGACATTCCCATCTCTGAATTAAATATATCTGTCAGTGGTACTATTTGGATATCAACTTTCCCAAGAACATATAAAGGAGTAACATGAATACCATGTTCAATGCACACCTCACCATGTCAGATTCTGTCAATAACTCTGTTTCCAACTTAGCTGCTGTGGTGGACATTTCCTGAGAGTGTATGTGTCCTTCTGGTCAGTGATCCCATGCTCCTGTCCTCAAGTACTGGCCATTTTAGGAAGAGTGACTCACACAAGGCAGCACATGCCTCTGTGTCCCTGCTTAAGTGTTCACCAAGCTCCTGTCCAGACTTATCCCAATACCAAGATGAACATTCCTCATATTCAATGCAGCAACTGATTTTTTATTAATTTATTCATTTTTTGTTCTTCTTACATCCCAATCACAGCCCCCCTCTTTTCTCTCCACCCTCAACAAACCCTTCTCCTCATTGCCCCCCCTTCATTCAGAGAATGAGGAGTCCCACTAGGTACCACCCTATCCTGGGACATCTAGTCTCAGCAGGTTTAGGCATATCCTCTCCCACTGAGGCTCAATCAGGCAGTCAAGTAGGGGAAGGAGATCCAGTGGCAGAAAATAGAGACAGCCTCTGTTCCACTTGTTAGGGGACCCCCATGGAGAGGAGAAGGGGGACATTAATCAAATCAACCCAGCAATTGATAACACATAGGAAGGAAGAGTCAGTGAAGGTCCAATAATGGAAACCTCCATGGCTTCTTGAAGTCATCTGTATTTGCTGTACTCTGCAAAAATCAGGGGCCCTAGTACACACTAGAACATTGCTTTGTTCTTGCTATACAGAATAGAATCTCCTTGTGAAGTGTGTCCTTCACTGAATTCTATGGTTCTTTTGTCTTTTACGATGTAGTCTCTCCTTTTCTTTGACAAAAAATTCTTCTCTCAAGAAAAATATGTTGGCTTTGCTCTAGTGGCCAGGTATTTGGGACCGCCAGGCTCAGAGACAGACAGGCATAATATCGCTTGGGTCTCAGGCAGCTTGTGTGTACCCTGCTCCCAAGAGCTGGGCAGGTCTGCAGTAGCCAGCGCACCAGCTCTGCTGTGGGACTTCTGCCTTGCAGAGGGACGCCCCCTTACCCCCCTCCCTGGGAGAGATCACACACCCCTGCACAGGGCAGGAGCCTACCAGCCTTCCTTTGGCGACCGCTGCTCTGGGAATCCACTACGCTGAGCCTTTGGATGTGCAGGGACTCCCCAATATAACATCACTTGGGGCAAGGCACATCAGGGCTCCAAAGTCACTCAGGAGCTGGGCAGGCCCCAGAAATCGGTGCCAGGGGAATCCCGGTAATCCAGGGGGGCCAAAAATAGCTTTGCAGGCTCACAGGAAGTCCAACCAACAGCCAGTGACAGCAGGACCAACTAACACCAGAGGTAACCAGATGGCAAAAGGCAAACGTAGGAATGTTACTAACAGAAATCAAAGTAATATGGCACCATCCAAACCCAACTCTCCAACAGCAGCAAGTCCTGGATACCCCACGACACCCGAAAGACAAGATCTGGATTTAAAATCACTTCTCATGATGCTGTTAGAGGATCACAAGAAGGACACAAATAAATCTAATAAAGAATTACAGGAGACCATGATTCAATGTAAGGGCTTAGAAGCCCTTACAAAGGAAACACAAAAATCGCTTAAAGAAATGAATCAACGGGTAGATGCACTTTCAAAGGAATCACAAAAATTGCATAAAGAAATGCAGAAGAATATGGGTCAACAGACGGATGCCCATAGGGAGGCAACACAAAAACTGCTTAAAGAAATGAATCAACGGATAGATGCCCTTACAAAGGAAACACGAGAACTGCTTAAAGAAATGCAGGAGACGATGGATCAACAGATGGAATCCCATGAGGAGGAAACACAAAAATCACTTAGAGAAATACAGGAGAACTTGGGTCAACAGGCAGAAATTCTGAAAGAGGAAATGCAAAAATACCTTAAAGAAATACAGTAAAATACAAACAAACAAGTGAAGGATCTCAGCAAATCCATCCAGGATCTAAAAAAGGAAGTAGAAACAACTAAGAAATCACAAAGGGAGACAACTTTGGAGATAGAAAACCTTGGGAAGAAATGAGGAGTCAGTCATAGATGCAAACATCAACAATAAAATACCAGAGATGGAAGAAAGAATCTCAGGTGCTGAAGATTCCATAGAAAGCATCGACTCAACAGTCAAAGAAAATGCAAAATGCAAAAGACGTGTAGCACAAAACATCCAGGAAATCCAGGACACAATGAGAAGACCAAACCTGAGGATTATAGGTATAGATGAGAATGAAGATTTGCAGCTTAAAGGGCCAGTAAACATCTTCAACAAAATTATGGAGGAAAACTTCCCTAACCTAAAGAAAGAGATGCCGATGAACGTACAAGAAGCCTACAGAACTCCAAACAGACTGGACCAGAACAGAACTACCTCCCGTCACATAATAATCAAAACACCAAATGTACTAAACAAAGAAGGGATATTAAAAGCAGTAAGAGAAAAGGGCCAAGTAACATACAAAGGAAGACCTATCTGAATCACATCAGACTTCTCACCAGAGACTATGAAATCCAGAAGATCCTGGGCAGATCTCATGCAGACACTAAGAGAGCACAAATGCCAGCCTAGACTACTCTACCCAGCAAAACTCTCAATCACAATAGATGGAGGGACCAAGATATTCCATGATAAAACCAAATTTTCACAATATTTTTCCACAAACCCAGCCCTGCAAAGGATAATAGGTGGAAACCGCCAATACAGGGAGAGAAACAACACCCTGGAAAAAATGAGATAGTAACTTTCTTGCTTCAAACCCAAAAGTAGATAACCACTCAAACATAAAGATAGCATCAAGAATGGCAGGTGGCAATAATCACTATGCCTTAATCTCTCTTAATATCAATGGTCTCAATTCCCCAATAAAAAGACATAGACTAACAGACTGGATACGTAAACAGGACCCAGCATTTTGCTGCATGCAGGAAACACACCTCAGTGTCAAAGACAAACACTACCTCAGAGTAAAAGACTGGAAAACAATTTTACAAGCAAATGGCCCCAAGAAACGAGGTGGAGTAGCCATCCTAATATCAGATAAAATTGATTTTCAACCTAAAGTCATCAAAAAAGACACAGAAGGACACTACATACTGATCAAGGGAAAAATCCACCAAGAAGAACTCTCAATTCTGAATATCTATGCTCCAAATGCAAGGGCACCCTCATTCATAAAAGAAACTTTACTAAAGTTCAAAGCACACATCGCACCTCACACAATAATAATGGGTGACTTCAACACCCCGCTCTCTGAATTGGATCATTCAGGAAAGCAGAAACTAAACAGGGACACAGTGAATCTAATTGAAGCCTTGGACCAAATGGAACTAACAGATATATATGGAACATTTCATCCTAGAGCTAAAGAATACACCTTCTTCTCAGCACCTCATGGTACCTTCTCCAAAATTGACAATATAATTGGTCACAAATCAGACCTCAACAGATATAAGAAGATAGAACTAATCCCATGCCTCCTATCAGATCACTATGGAATAAGGGTGGTCTTCAATGGCAACAAAAACAACAGAAAACCCACATACACATGGAGGCTGAACAATGCTCTACTCAATGATAACTTGGTCAAGGTGGAAATAAAGAAAGAAATCAAAGACTATTTGAAAGTTAATGAAAATGAAGGCACAACATACCCTAATTTATGGGACACAATGAAAGCAGTGCTAAGAGGAAAATTCATAGCCCTGAGTGCCGCCAAAAAGAAACGGGAGATATCATACACTAACAGCTTAATGGCACACCTGAAAGCCCTGGAACAAAAAGAAGCTAATACAACAAAGAGGAGTAGAAGGCAGGAAATCATCAAACTCAGGGCTGAAATCAATCAAGTAGAAACAAATGAAACCATACAAAGAATCAACAAAACGAGGAGTTGGTTCTTTGAGAAAATCAACAAGATAGATAAGCCCTTAGCCAGACTAACCAGAGGGCACAGAGATAGTATCCAAATTAATAAAATCAGAAATGAAAAGGGAGAGATAACAACAGAAACTGAGGAAATTCAAAAAATCATCAGATCCTACTACAAAAGCCTGTATTCAAGACAACTAGAAAATCTCGAGGAAATGGACAATTTCCTTGACAGGTACCAAATACCAAAATTAAATCAGGATCAAATAGACCATCTAAACCATCCTATAACCCCTGAAGAAATAGAAGTCGTCATTGGAAGTCTTCCAACCAAAAAAAGCACAGGTCCAGATGGTTTTAGTGCAGAATTCTATCAGACCTTCAAAGAAGACCTAACACAAATACTCTTCAAACTTTTCCACAAAATAGAAACAGAAGGAACACTACCCAACTCGTTCTATGAAGCCACAATTACGCTAATACCAAAAGCACACAAAAATCCGACAAAGAGAATCTCAGGCCAATCTCTCTTATAAATATCGATGCAAAAATTCTCAATAAAATTCTTGTCAACCGAATCCAAGAACACATCAAAATGATCATTCACTATGATCAAGTAGGCTTCATCCCAGGGATGCAGGGATAGTTCAATATAAGGATATCCATCAATGTAATCCACTATATAAACAATCTCAAAGAAAAAAAACCACATGGTCATCTCATTAGATGCTGAGAAAGCATTTGACAAAATTCAGCATCCTTTCATGCTAAAGGTCTTGGAAAGATCAGGAATTCGAGGCCCATATCTAAACATAGTAAAAGCAATTTACAGCAAACCGGTAGTCAACATCAATCTAAATGGAGAGAAACTTGAAGCAATCTCACTAAAATCAGGGACTAGACAAGGCTGCCCTCTCTCTCCATATCTTTTCAATATAGTACTTGAAGTTCTAGCTAGAGCAATTAGACAACAAAAGGAGGTCAAAGGGATACAAATTGGAAAGGAGGAAGTCAAACTATCACTATTTGCAGACAATATGATAGTACACTTAAGCGACCCAAAGAACTCCACCAGAGAACTCCTACAGCTGATAAACGACTTCAGCAAAGTGACCGGATATAAAATCAACTCAAGCAAGTCAGTAGCCTTCCTATACTCAAAGGATAAGCAGGCTGAGAAAGAAGAGAGATGATACCCTTCACGATAGCCACAAACCATATAAAGTATCTTGGCGTGACTCTAACCAAACAAGTAAAAGATCTGTATGACAAGAACTTCAAGTCTCTGAAGAAAGAAATTGAAGAAGACCTCAGAAGATGGAAAAATCTGCCATGCTCATGGATTGGCAGGATTAATATAGTAAAAATGACCATCTTGCCAAAAGCAATATACAGATTCAATGCAATTCCCATCAAAATCCCAACTCAATTCTTCATAGAGTTAGAAAGAGCAATTCAAAAATTCATCTGGAATAACAGAAAACCCAGAATAGCTAAAACTATTCTCAAGAGTAAAAGAACCTCTGGGGGAATCAGTATCCCGGACCTCAAACTGTACTACAGAGCAATAGTGTTAAAAACCGCATGGTATTGGTACAGTGACAGGCATGTAGATCAATGGAACAGTATTGAAGACCCAGAAATGAATCAACACTCCTATGGTCACTTGATCTTTGACAAATGAGCTAAAACCATCCAGTGGAAAAAAGATAGCCTTTTCAACAAATGGTGCTGGCTCAACTGGAGGTCAACATGCAGAAGAATGCAAATTGACCCATTCTTATCTCCTTGCACTAAGCTCAATTCCAAGTGGATCAAGGACCTCCACATAAAACCAGACACACTGAAACTAATAATAGAAAGGAAACTAGGGAAGAACCTTGAACATATGGGCACAGGGGAGAATTTCCTGAATAGAACTCCAATAGCTCATGCTCTAAGATCAAGAATTGACAAATGGGACCTCATTAAATTACAAAGTTTTTGCAAGGCAAAAGACACTGTCAAAAAGACAAAGCAGCAACCAACTAACTTGGAAATGATCTTACCAACCCTACATCCGACAGAGGGCTAATATCCAATATATACAAAGAACTCAAGAAGTTAAACTCCAGAGAGGCAAGTAACCCTATTAAAAATGGGATACAGAGCTAAACAAAGAGTTCTCACCTGAAGAATATCTAATGGCTGAGAAGCACCTAAAGAGATGTTCATCATCCTTAGTCATTAGGGAAATGCAAATCAAAACAACTCTGAGATTCCATCTCACACCAGTCAGAATAGCTAAGATCAAAAACACAGGAGACAGCAGTTGTTGGCGAGGATGTGGAGAAAGAGGAACACTCCTCCACTGCTGGTGGGATTGCAAGCTGATACAACCACTCTGGAAAGCAGTCTGGCGGTTCCTCAGAAAACTGGGCATGACACTCCCGGAGGATCCGGCTATACCACTCCTGGGCATATACGCAGAGGCTTCCCCTGCATGCAACAAGGACACATGCTCCACTATGTTCATAGCAGCCTGATTTATAATAGCCAGAAGCTGGAAAGAACCCAGATGTCCCTCAACGGAGGAATGGATTCAGAAGATGTGGTATAGTTACACAATGGAATACTACTCTGCAATTAAAAACAATGAATTCACAAAATTCCTAGGCAAATGGTCAGAACTGGAAAATATCATCCTTAGTGAGGTAACCCAATCACAAAAGAACATACATCGTATGCATTCACTGATAAGGGGATATTAACCCAGAATCTCGGAATACCCTAGACACAATTCACATATCAATAGATTTCCAAGAAGATGGAAGGAGGGACCCCTGATCCTGGAAAGACTGGACGTAGGGGAATGCCAGGACAGAGAAACGAGAGGGGGTTGAATGGGGAAAAGAGGGAGGGAAGGGGGCTTATGGGACTTTCGGGGAGGGAGGAAATGGGAAAGGGGAAATGATTTTGAATGTAAATAAAAAAAACTTAGAAAATTAAAAAAAAAAGAAAAATATGTTGACTCCTTGAGTCTTCTATATAGCTGTACTCATCGATGGTTTAATTTGAATCCTGGCATAGTAGGGAAAAAGAAACAAAACAGGAATCATTTTTGGTATAGTTCTTGGCACATCAAAAGTACTCAATAAATGCTTGTTCTATGACTGAATAAATGAATAAATAAATGCATTGATTTTGTTGCAAGTATCTGAAAATCTATGTTTTTATCTGTTCTTCCTAGGTTTATTGAAACTGGATTTGTATGTGGTTAGATTCTCTCATTCTCTCTCTCTCTCTCTCATTCTCTCTCTCTCTTATTCTCTCTCTCTCTTATTCTCTCTCTCTCTCTCTCTCTCTCTCTCTCTCTCTCTCTCTCTCTCTCTCTCTCTCTCTTCTTTTCTTTCAGGGGTCAAGGAACCTTATACTTCACTAATTGTGACTTATTCTGAGCTTAGTAACCATGCCAATTATATGAGTACATGATATGCATTCCATCCTAAAGATACTCAGGAATTGAAATGGTGTAAATCTGTCTAGCATTGACCCAGATTTTAGAGTAAACTAAAACAGGAAAAGACACAGAGAGAAGGGATCACTACCACTGAACTTATTAAAAGAGTAGCCTAAGTGCTGATGATGGTTAAGAAATAGATATAATCAGGAATGGAGCAGAAATCACGGAACCAGCAAGACAAGAGCAGGAGTTCCTGTGTCTCTGCTTTCTCACTCCAAGCCTGTGATTCTCACAGGATGCGATCTGGAAAAGTCATCACAAAAAGAGATGTTTTCTGAAGTGAATTTCAAGAGGTATTCTGGATATAGACAGAACACACAGACTTGATTTCAGTTCTCTACATGCAAGCTGGGAACCTGAAAGTCTTAGAAGACTGTGTTTCCACTACAGTGTGCTGTCCCAAGGACTAGAAAGATTCTACTCCCTTAGTTATTTTTTGCTGTTTCCTCCTCTTTCTCTTTAGGGAATGATAAGAGCTTAATACAAAGAGAACACACACATACAACATGTTCACACACAGAATCAGAGAGAGAAAGAGAGAGAGAGAGAGAGAGAGAGAGGAGAGAGGCTAAACTTTGCCCCTTCCTTTCATCCTAACTGTGCTGTGAATGAGTGAGTAGGTAAGGTATCCACTCTCCTGGGGCTCTCTCCTTATCTGATAAATGGGATAATGGTCCCTGACAACCATAATTATGAGAATTAGATGCCATCTCTCCAGAGTTCCCAGCATGGCTGAGTAGATGCACTGTCCTTGCTTTCACAATGTTATCTTTAGCATCATCGTTCCATTTTATAAACTGATGCATTTTCTCAGAGTCCCACAGCCACATGCCACCCAAGCTCCAGGGCTGAGGCCACATGTCCCCCTGGCCCTGATGCCACCCAGGTAGATGAAAGTTCTGGTGTTAATGGGCCTTATCATCAGAGTGGAGACTTGAGCAGGCTCAGCTGGGCCAGCAAAAGAAAAAGTGTGTCCAAGCAGTCAAAAGAAGACCTCTTCAGAGGCAGAGGCAGGTGCCTGGAGGGCTGATAGCTGCAGGGATATGTGCTATCTCAATCACAGTGGTTCCACAAAAGATGATTTTTGTTTTGTTTTGTTTTGTTTTTTGTTTAATAGGCAAATTCTTAATGAAACCCAATCTAAACTCAAGACTTGCTGGGTATTGATGGGCAAGAAATTGTGCAACCAAGAAATAAAATTAATTCATTTTCTTTTAGGAACATTCCCTTCATTTCTACTTTCTTTTCTTTTCTTTTTGTCTAACACTAATTAATACCTCCAAGTATGCTATGAAACTCCAGGGGAAAGGCTGGGGAGAGGAGGGAATCCTTCATCCCTGGAGACCTCCTAGGAAGAGCTGGAATTTGGGGAATGAGAGAGGCAACTGTACTCAGGCATCCCTCCCTGAAACAAAGGACATGAGGCAGGGCTTTAAGGGGCAACACATCCAGGAGAGACCCTTGAAAGAAGAATGGATGCTTTTATGAGTTTAAGGGAGCAGGTTTTCTTTCCAAATAGCAGAATGTAGACAATTGTGTAACAACAATAAGGATAACAGTAGTAATCTGGGCAAATTAAACAAAGGGAAAAAAAGTATTACCTGCCCCCTACCTTGACAGTAGTGATAATAATGAGTGTTTGCATGGATCTTTAATACCATCTCCAGGAAAAGGGAAGACAATAAAAGAGAGGAAATGAAGGAAATAAAAGCATTCTTTTAGTTCTAATTTTATACAAAACGACACAACATTTTTATATTGTCTTTTTTAATCGTCACAATCATGCCCTGATTTACACACCATTTTCATGATGGTGGTGTATGAGTCAAACACATTAGGTTTTTGGTTGTTTGTTTGTTTGCTTGCTTGCTTGTTTGCTTGATTGCTTGTCTGATAAACTATCTTATATAGCCCAGGTTGGCCTAAAACTTACATAGTCAAGAACAGCTTTGAATTTCTGATCCTTTTGTCTCTGCTTCTCAAGTGCTGGGATTCCAGGCATGCACCAACAGGGCTGACTGGATGTTGGATGATTTTCATCTAACAGGAGGGCTTTTGTTTGTTTGTTTGTTTGTTTTAAATCTTAAACATAGTTATTTTTATTATTTTTATTGGATATTTTCTTTATTTGCATTTCAAATGGTATCACCTTACCTGGTCCTCCCCTCCTGAAAACTGCTATCCCATTCCCCTGCCCCTGCTCTTATGAGGGTGTTCAGCAAGCATTTCTTGGCATCCACAATAGTGTCAGGGTTTGGTGACTGTGTATGGGAGGAATCCTCAGGTGGGGCAGTCTCTGGATGGCCATTCCTTCAGTCTGCTCTACACCTTGTCAACATACCTTATGTGTTCTTTTGTGATTGAGTTACTTCACTCAGGATATTTTCTAGTTCCATCCATTTGTCTAAGAATTTCATAAATTTGTCATTTGTAATAGCTGAGTAGTATTCCATTGTGTAAATGTACTACATTTTATGTATCCATTCCTCTGTTGAAGGACATCTGGGTTCTTTCCAGTTTCTGGCTATTATAAATAAGGCTGCTACGAACATAGTGGAGCATGTGTCCTTGTTATATGTTGGAGAATCTTTTGGGCATATGCCCCGGAGTGGTATAGCTGGGTCCTCAAGTCTAATTTTCTGAGCAACTGCCAAACTGATTTTCAGAGTGGTTGTGCCAGCTTGCAATCCCACCAACCATGGAGGAGTGTTCCTCTTTCTTCACATCATCACCAGCATCTGCTGTCACCTGAATTTTCGGTCTTAGCCGTTCTGACGGGTGTGAGATGGAATCTCAGGGTTGTTTTGATTTGCAGTTCCATGATGACTAATGATTTTGAACATTTCTTTGGGTGCTTCTTGGCCATTTGATATTCCTCAGTTGAAAATTCTTTGTTTGCACCTAATTTTTAATAGGGTTATTTGATTCTCTGGAATCTAACTTCTTGAGGTCTTTGTATATATTGGCTATTAGCCCTCTCTTAGATGTGGGATTGATAAAGATCTTTTCCCAATCTGTTGGTTGCTGTTTTGTCCTATTGACAGTGTCCTTTGTCTTACAGAAGTTTTGCAGTTTTATGAGGTCCCATTTGTCAATTCCTGATCTTAGAGCATAAACTATTGATGTTCTATTCAGGAAATTTTCCCCTGGGCCCATGTGTTTGAGGCTCTGCCACACTTTTTCCTCTAAGAGTTTCAGTGTGTTTGCTTTTAGATGGAGGTCCTTGATCCACTTGATCTTGAGCTTTGTTCACAAAGATAAGAACAGGTTGATTTGCATTTTTTCTACTAACTGGCAACCAGTTGAACAAACACCATTTGTTAAAAGTGCTGTCTTTTTTCTACTGGATGGTTTTATTTCCTTTGTCAACTATCAAGTGACCATAGATGTGTGGGTTCATTTCTGGGTCTTAAATTCTATTCCATTGATCTTCCTGCCTGTCTCTGTCCCAATACCATACAGGTTTTATCACTATTGCTCTGTAATACAACTTGATGTCAGAGATGGTGATTCCCCCAGAAGTTCTTTTACTGTTGAGAATAGTTTTCACTATCCTGAGTTTTTTGTTATTCTAACTGAATTTGCAAATTGTTCTTTCTAACACTATGAAGAATTGATTTGGAATTCTGTTTGAGATTGCATTGAATCTGTAGATTGCTTTCGTCAAGATGGCCATTTTTACTATATTAATCCTGCCAATCCATGAGCATGGGAGATCTTTCCATCTTCTGAGATCTTCGATTTCTTTCTTCGGAGACTTGAAGTTCTTGTCATACAGATCTTTCACTTGCTTGGTTAGAGTCACACAAAGGTATGTAATATTATTTGTGACTATTGTGAAGGGTATCATTTCCCTAATTTCTTTCTCAGCCTGTTTATCCATTGAGTAGAAGAAGGCTACTGATTTGTTTGAGTTAATTTTATATCCAGCCACTTTGCTGAAGTTGTTTATCAGCTGTAGGAGTTCTCTCACAGAATTTTTAGGGTCACTTAAGTATACTATCATATCATCTGCAAACAGTGATATTTTGACTTCTTCCTTTCCTATTTGTATCTCTTTGACCTCCGTTTGTTGTCTAATTGCTCTAGCTAGAACTTTGAACACTATATTGAATAGATAGGGAGAGAGTGGGCAGCCTTGTCTAGTCCCTGATTTTAGAGGGATTGCTTCAAGTTTCTCTTCATTTAGTTTGATGTTGGCTACTGGTTTGCTCTATATTGCTTTTACTATGTTTAGGTATGGACTTTGAATTCCTGATCTTTCAAAGACATTTAGCATCAATGGATGCTGAGTTTTGTCAAATGATTTTTCATCATCTAATAAAACGATCATGTGGTGTTTTTTTTTTCTTTGAGTTTGTTTATGTAGTGGATTACGTTGACAGATTTCCATACATTGAACCATCCCTGCATCCCTGGGATGAAGCCTACTTGATCATGGTGAATGATCATTGTGATGTGAATTCAATTGGCAAGAATTTTGAGTATTTTTGCATTGATATTCATAAGGTAAATTGGTCTGAAGTTCTCATTCTTTGTTTGGTCTTTGTGTAGTTTAGGTATAAGTGTAATTGTGGCTACATGGAATGAGTTTCGCAGTGTTCCTTCTGTTTCTATTTTGTGGAATAGTTTAAAGAGTATTGGTATTAGGTTTTCTTTGAAGGTCTGATAGAATTGTCCACTAAAGTCATCTGGTTCTGGTCCTTTTTTGGTTGGGAGACTATTAATGACTGCTTCTAATTTTTTTAGGGTTATGGGACTGTTTAGATGGTTTATATGATCCTGTTTGAACTTTGGCACTTGGTATCTGTCTAGAATATTGCCCATCTCATCCAGATTTTCCAATTGTGTTAAATATAAGCTTTTGTAGTAGGATCTGAAGATTTTGTGAGTTTTCATGGTTTCTGTTATTTTCTCCCTTTTCATTTCTGATTTTATTAATTTGTAGACTGTCTTTGTGCCCTCTGGTTAGTATGGTTAAGGGATTATTTATCTCATTGATTTTCTTAAAGGACACGATACTTGATTTTTTTTATTCTTTCTATAATTCTTTTTGTTTCTATTTGGTCGATTTCAGCCTTGAGTTTGCTTATTTTCTGCTGTCTACTCCTCTTGGGTGTATTTGCTTCTTTTTGTTCTAGAGCTTTCAGGTGTGCTGTCAAGCTACTAGTGTAAACTCTCTCCAGTTTCTATTTAGAGGCAATTAGAGCTATGAGTTTTCCTCTTACTACTGCTTTCACTGTGTGCCATAAGTTTTGGTATGATGTGTCTTCATTTTCATTAAATTCCAAAAACTCTTTAATTTCTTCCTTTATTTCTTCCTTGACCAAGTTATCATTGAGTAGAGCATTGTTCAACTTCCATGTGGATGTGGGCTTTCTGTTGTTTTTGTTGATATTTAAGACCAGCCTTAGTCCGTAGTGATTTGATATGATAAATGGGATTATTTCATATATCTTGTATCTGTTGAGGGCTGTTTTATGACCAAATATATGGTCAGTTTGGAGAAGGTACCATGAGGTGCTGAGAAGAAGATATATTCTCTTACTTTAGGTTAAGATGTTCTATAAATATCTGCTAGATCCATTTGGTTCATAACTTCTGTTAGTTTTACTGTGTCTCTGTTTATTTTCTGTTTCCATGATCTGTCCACTGCTGAGAGTGGGGTGTTAATGTCTCCCACTATTATTGTGTGGGGTACGATGTGTACTTTGAGCTTTAGTAAAGTTTATTTTATGAATATGGATGCCCTTGCATTTGGAGTATAGATGTTCAGAAATGAGAGTTCATCTTAGTAGATTTTTTCTTTGACAAGTATGAAGTGTTCTTCCCTATCTTTTTTGATAACTTTTGCTTGAAAGTTAATTTTAATTGTTATTGGAATGGATACTCCAGCTTGTTTCTTGGGACCATTTGCTTGGAAATGTTTTCCAACCTTTTGCTCTGAGATAGCATCTGTCTTTGTCATTGAGGCATGTTTCCTGTATACAGCAAAATGCTGGGTCCTCTTTACATATCCACTCTGTTAGTCTATGTCTTTTTATTGGGGAATTGAGTCCATTGATGTTAAGAGATATTAAGGAATAGTGATTGTTACTTCCTGTTATTTTTGTTGTTAGAGGTAGAATTATATTTGTGTGGCTATCTTCTTTTGGGTTTGTTGAAAGATTACTTTCTTGATTTTTCTATGGTGTAGTTTCCCTCCTTGAGTTGGTGTTTTCCATCTATTATCTTTTGTAGGGCTGAATTTGTACAAAGATATTGTGTAAATTTGGTTTTGTCATGGAATATCTTGTTTTCTCCATCTATGATAATTGAGAGTTTTGTTGGGTATAGTAGCCTGGGCTGGCATTTGTGTTCTCTTAGGATCTGTATGACATCTGTCCAGGATCTTCTAGCTTTCCTAGTCTCTGTAGTCTCTGATGAGAAATCTGGTGTAATGCTGATAGGTCTGCCTTTGTTTTATTATTTGACCCTTTTTCTTTACTGCTTTTAATATTCTTTCTTTGTTTAGTGCATTTGGTGTTTTGATTATTATGTGATGGAAGGAATTTCTTTTCTTGTCCAGTCTATTTGGAGTTCTGTAGGCTTCTTGTATGTTCATGGGCATCTCCTTCTTTAGATTAAGGAAGTTTTCTTTTATAATTTTGTTGAAGATATTTACTGGCCCTTTAAGTTGGGAATCTTCACTCTCTTCTATACCTATTATCCTTAGGATTGATCTTCTCATTGTGTCCTGGATTTCCTGGATGTTTGGGGTTAGGAGTTTTTGATTTTTGTATTTTCTTTGACTGTTGTGTCAATGTTTTCCATGATATCTTATAAACCTGAGATTCTCTCTTCTGTCTCTTGTAATCTGTTGGTGATGCTTGCATGTATGACTCCTGATCTCTTTCCTAGGTTTTCTAACTCCAGGATTGTCTCCCTTTGCGATTTCTTTATTGCTTCTATTTCCATTTTTAGATCCTGCATGGTTTTGCTCATTTCCTTTGCCTGTTTGATTGTGTTTTCCTATGATTTCTTTAAGAGATTTTTGTGTTTCCTCTTTAAGGGCTTCTCGATGTTTACCTGTGTTCTCTTTTACTTCTTTAAGGGAGTTATTTATGTTCTTCTTAAAGTCCTCAATCATCATCATGAGAAGTGATTTTAGATCCAAACCTTGCTTTCCAGGTGTGATGGTGTATCAAGGACTTGCTATGGTGGAAGAATTGGGTTCTGATGATGTCAAGTAACCTTGGTTTCTATTGCTTATGTTGTTAAGCTTGCCTCCTGCCATCTGATTACATCTAGTGCTACCTGCCCTCGCTATATCTGACTAGAGTCTGTCCTTGTGATCCTGGTTGTATTAGAGCTCCTCAGAGTCCAGCTGTCTCTATGATTCTATGATTCTGGGATCCTGTGATCCCGAGATCCTGGGTGTGTCAGAGCTCCTGGGAGTCAAGCTGCCTCTGAGACCATGAAATCCTGGTGTGACCAAGATCCTGGGATCCTGGGATCCTGGGATCCCGGGATCCTGGGCCTGTTAGTGCTCCTGGGAGTGGAGCTTCCTCTGGGTGTTGTGAGACTGCCCGTGGAGTTAATGCCCAAGGTCTCCTCAGGGCACAGGTCCAGACCGGAAGGAGCCAGTGACAGTGGTCATGCAGAGTTCCTGGGTCCCGATAGTTCCAGGTACTCCTGGTATTGGGACCGATGCTGGGTTCCCCTCACCCCTGATCCTATGATTCTGGGCATGTTAGAGCACCTGGTAGTGGAGCATTCTCTGGGTGTTGTGGGGCAGGCTGCTGAGTTTGCACCCAAGGTCTGCTCAGTCCAGTACAGGAGTTATTAATCTGGGTTCCCCAAACACTGTCCTAGGCTGCTGCTAGCAGTGTGCTTAGGACAACACACAATGCTGGACTAGAGGAGAAATCCCACGAAATCAGCACCAGACACATTCACTGAGTATGTTGCTGTCAATTCACCTTAGTTAAAAAAAAATGTTCAGGCTCTCTCCCGCTTCCTCCCTCACTGCAGCAATTTCCTTTCTGTACCAGCACATGCTCTGATGAATAAATTTAGATAGACCCATTCCCTGGTGGCAGAGATTCCAGTACTTTGCACTCCTGTTTTCTTGACACATTTTCTATAAGATCTAGCCCACTTTCCTCCTCCCTTTCCCTGTCTTCCTCTCCTTCTCCCTCTGCCTTCTTCTCCTCCTCTATCTCCCCACTTCCTTTCCTTGAATTATGTGTCTCCTGTTTGTGTCTTTTTTTCCTGGATATGTTCTTCTTGTCCTTGTGTTTACTAAATCCCCACTTGTTTTCTTTAAGTCACCATTACTTGCGTTTCTTCCACAGTCTTCCTTCTTCTTTCCTGCTTCCTGTCTGGATTATTTGGTCTTCTCTTTTTCTGAGATGAGACAATGAAGGAACCTAGATGAAACCTTACAAGAGCCTTAGCTCTTCCCTGTAGCAGAGAAGCAGAGAATTTATTCACATCTCTTGTTCAGTCTAGTGAGGTTACCATGTTATACACTGTATAGAAACCCAGCTAGACACATCTTGGCTGGCAGCTGGGACAGTCAGTATTCCTAGGCTCCAATAAGGCACGGAGCAGGCCTTTAATCACAGTGCTTCTGTGTATGTCTGTCAACCAGGGTCATAGTAAAAGACAGATAATGCATTCCAAATGGTATTTTAATAGAGCTTAATAAGGCAATTATTTACAAAGTTATAGGCAGGCTGTAGAGTATCCACCGGAACACTATAATGTCCTGGAGTTACCAACAATTAAGATCAGTGAGCACCCTAGGGCCTGAATGGATGAGGACAAGGAGGAGTCTTCTGGACAAAAGGCCTATGTGCAGAGCTGTTTATAACGGGCAGATGCATCCACCTATGGTTCCAAACAGGAAGAAGGATGAGAAAACACACATCTCCCCTGTTCTTGCTTCATTTTCAATTTTCCTAATGGGACTGCCCATTGGTTCCCTCAAGCTGAAGGCAGAAATCAAGAGAGCCCTTGAAGGCTGACAGAACTGACTGGATTGCTGGGTCAAAGAACAGTATGGGAGTGAAAACAGAATGGTCCAAAGGCTTCATGAGAATTTCCCAATAGGCTGTATGTGCTGGGTTCACATAATCTAGCACACGAACACGTTTTAAGCTCATCATTGAAGTTATTCATTTTTACTTTTCTAACAGAGGAATCACTCAGTGATACTCTTTTCATCTGGCCCACATGGATTTTTCTGTGCCTCAATTTCCCTCTGGTCCTCATTACTGAATGCTAGAAGAGTATGGAAAACTACCAGGACATTGCAGGCTGCTGGAGGTTAGGGAATGGCCTTCAGAGAGTCATAGATCTAGATTGATCAGTAAAAAAAATAAAGATCTGTTCTTGTTTTGAACAACAGGGGAAGTGGAAGTCAGGAAAGGATGAGCATTGCTCTTTGAAAAGTTACATTTCACCCTCTCTTCTGAGCAGGTGGAATTGAATCATGACCACATGATAGGACACTGCGGCCAGAGACAAAGTGTTTTTTTTTTTTTTTCTGGTGAGGTTGAGTTGGGTCAAAAGCCTAGGAGGGTCAGGAAGTGAAATTTAGAGAAGATTCTTTAAAAAAATGACAAGTTGGAAGTCACATGGAATGGGTGTTTAACAGTTGTCACATTACATGATCCCTTTTATACCGCATCATCTATATCCTGATTGGAGCCCTTGGTGTTTTATAATGTAGCCTCAGCCATCTCTCTTTTCTATTATGGAATGAAGCCTCCAGGAGTATTTATCTGCGCTTGTAAACTCCTATCTCACACACGACTTAACACACCGGAGATTCATGGAGATAATCTATTGGAAGAGAGAATGTGATGTTTGTGCATTTTGAGGGATTTGCATAAGACAAATTCACCACTGAGTGTCTCTGACATGGAGCAGAAGCAAATGATCCAATCAGGACAGAGTCATTCCTTCCAGCTTGTCCACGAGACCCATGCCATGTGTTTATTTCAAATACTTCCTCCTAGGTATCCACACAAGCAAGACATCAGTTTTGACCCAGCTTCACCTCCATCCCCTGTATTCTCATTCCAGCTATTGTAAAATCTGACTCATTGGCTTCAAACTTACTTCTCTGTCCTTCCTCCAGTTAAACTTTCTTTGGAAGCCATGCTTTATATGTGCTACCATTCTTTAAAGTTATAGCTTCATCATTGTGAGAAGCCAAACCTAATGTCTTTATTCTTCTTTAAGGAATTTCTTTAATTCTGTTTTGTAATGAGTTATAGACACACAAGATAAGATTATGGGTTATAAAGTTGATATCAAATCCTTGCCCTTCTACCCCTATAATTATTATATTATGATCCTAATCTTTTAGAACAGTAAATTGATTATGAAAAAATTGCCATCCCTAGAATTAAAAGCACAACCAGCTTTCATATGTCAATGTGCAATATGCTGTCCCACCTGCTCCCAACTCTTTTTGCAACCATGTCACTTTGAGGGAACTTAAAGTGAATAAAGGGTACAATGATCTTTCCTCAGAAACCCTCATCTCCATTAGAATTCAATTTAGATTTAATAAATGCTTAATGAATCTTAATTAAGCCCAAATTGAAATTAAAAATGGTTTAACAAGGTTTAATCGTAATGTGAGAGATCACACAATTCCACTTCAATAAAT